>RAHM01000020.1:6253472-6273518 GCA_003713295.1 Parotia lawesii | reverse complement strand
TGGTCACCTCTGAGGGGACACAGCTCCTTCATTGCCACCTCTGAGGGGACACAGCTCCTTCATTGTCACCTCTGAGGGGACACAGCTCCCTCCTGGTCACCTCTGAGGGGACACAGCTCCCTCGGAGCTCCCTCAGCCCCTGTGCTGCCTCCCCACCTCCCCACCCAAGAGCTGCTGTCTGCAGTTTCAAATGCCAAAGCTGTAACAAGAATTACAGAAGCTGGCATTTGTGGAATTGATGTCATTGCTGTCTCCCATGCAGTAAATAGAAGTGAGAATGATAAACGATGCCAACAATTATGCTGTTGTGGTTTTAAATGAACCACACACCCCAAATTTCCCTTTGGATTAATGTTCCCTACAACTTTTATACGAGACTGGTCCAAAACCCCTAACATCTTGAATATTTTAATTAAAATGACTACTCTCCTATTTTAACTTTCTAGGAAATACACCTACTCCAAGAGCAAAGGCTGAGACCAATGTTTACAAAACACATTTCTGCACATGATGAGAAGAAAACGGAACTTCTTTCCACTAGAAGCCTTTTCCCATCTCAGCAGAGTAGATAAAATTCTTTGTTTTGAAGACTGTTAATGAAAACTTCGAATAACTCTAACTCATACCAAGCAATACCTACCATACAGTCTTCAAACACGTTCCCTACAATTTCTTCATTAAATTTAAATTCCTGTGCACGCCTTCCCCTCTGTTCCTCTTCCCTTCCCCTCAGTTGTGCTGTGGTGCTGTTTTATTGGAACCTCCCATCGTTGCTGAAATCCATCCACTCACACACGGCATCAGCCCGAGGTGTCTACAGCCAACAGACCAATGTCACACTTCAGAAGCCATTCATATTTTATGAAAGTACTAAATGATGGAATCTTTTATTTCCAGAAGATCTGTGAGCAAACTGCAGATTCCTCTACTTCCAGCACTGCATGCACAGACACATTCTGGATCCATTCATGCACAAGTGGGGCTGTGTGTACATAAAAACTTCCTTTGTTCTGCCAGACTTTATCCAATTGATAAAAAGCTGATTTTGAATACTTATCACTATTAAATGATGCTGAAGTGACTTTTTTCTCCTTCAAAATACAGGCATACCCTTTATGTTTCTAACAGTAAATTATATTTGACATTTAAAAATCAAGTTACCCTAATCTAGAGCTCTACCACAACAACACTGATAAAGTAATGAGTCTTTCCAGAGGAGAAACCCATTTTTTTAAAAATTCAAGATAATTTTAGTCACGAGTAATTGAAAATGTAATTTAGAATTCATTACTTTGCGTGGTTAATTACAGCAGAAGAGTTTCAAAAGATGATGATGATCCAATAAAGTAATAATTTTTTCTGAAACACGATGTCAGAGTAAATAAAATAATAAAATGCAAATTAATGTGACTATTTGAATTATGTTGGAAACATTAAATGCATACCAATGTGTAACCCACTCCTGATGCTGAGGCATTACACCTGCAATCACCTCCCTGGAATTTAGAGAACTGAACAATGTAGACAAGTCTCCAAACCTTCTAACAGGCAGCTCTTTATCTTAATTCACCATAAGGACAAAATGGCTTCATTCAGCAATGACTGTGCAATCAGCCCCCAGCTCTTCTGAAGCCCAGAATGGATTTCCCAACCTCAACACCTACAGGGCACAGCAAAGCCAAGGCTTTGTCTCCATTCCACATGAATCCTGCACTTCTTTCTTCAAAGGGAAAAGAGAGGGCACGTGTTTAACCAAAATTCCTCATTTAGAAAGGGAACGAAAGTTCCTTTGCAGTGACTGTCTGCAATCCACCTGCAGCTATGTAGCAGCAGAAGAATCTGTGACCTTATTCTGTTTTCATAAAAGGGCACTTAAGCTAAATGAACTCCCTGCCCGTGTTCCTGAAAAACAAAAGTCTTGATTTGACCTCAGAATTTCTGCAGCAGTCCCTGAAGTCGGTATCTTTTCCCTGTGTAGCTCCAGCAGATTGGAAGGTCAGCAGTGGGTACACGCTTGATGCAATTACAGCTTTCTGGACATTTTTGTCTGGTATCTTTAGAATAATTTAAGTGGCTTGAGTATAACTGAGTGAAAAAGAACTGTCACGCATGAGCTACATAAGAAATTTCCCATGCTGAGGCACAGGGCTGATTTTAAACTGCTACCATTGCACCTGGAGTTAAATTGTCTATTTTGGTAACGCAGGATGTCTTACTCTGGCCTAAAATATGGATTTTCCTAATAATTTTAATTCTCTAAGGCACAGCTAATTTAAACTCCCAATATCAGCCTCCCAAGGCTGTCTGTCCCTGTGGAGAGAGCGTGGTCTCTGTGGACTCTGAAGGGTTATTTCCTGACAGATCGTACCTGACAGCGCTTAGCGAGAACGTCACGTACCCAAATATTGGCCAAAAACGTGCAGAGCAAAGGCTGCAAACGTCAGGATCCTACCAGAGGTACCACAACACTCAAGCAGAGTATCAGAAACATTTGCAGAGCCACTGCCACCACAGCAGCACCAGCAGAGCTTTCAGGAGAAGTTTATTAGGACGCCTGCAAGTACTCAGCTTTATAAAACATAAATACCACGTCCCTGTCCATTTTCATTTGTGCACAATCCAGCGAGGGGATGGCAAAGTCAGGCTGCCCCTGGGTTTTCTCTCCGAGTCACCTTGACTGGAGCAGCACATTCCTGCTGGAGGCAGGAGCAGGCAGTGCCATGGAACAGCCCCATCAGTGCCTCTCAGCACAGCCCAATTGCTCCTTTTCACCTCCCTCTCCCCCCAAAAAGCCTGAAACACTTCATTTCAGAACTGCAATATTCATTTCATTATGGCCACGATCATACTTTCCTTCTAAATAGCTCTTTCAAGAATCACGCTGTATTTGAAGTTGCATGAAAAAAAGCCCAACTAACGTATTTCCATTAACTGATTTTGAGGTTATGTCTGAAAAATCAACACTGCCTTGAAGACAACTCGCTGCCCTTTAGAAAATGTGAATTCTGTTAGAATAAAAGGACACATGCCACAAGACCTCTACAGCTTCATCTGCATGGCAATCACTTCCAAACTGAACTTCCTCCAACAGTATCTAAAATCTGCACTAATTTGCTCTATATTTGGACTATGAATTATGCAACCAGCTGGGAAACTGGACACCACTTTATCATCACACCCTGCCGAGCCAAAAATGTAGCTTCAGATACCCTGAAAACAACAAAAACTCTAAGATACAAGATACTTCCTTTGGTTGCTATCATGAACTCTGCTTTACTACTGGAAAGCATTACGTGAGGTAATTTTTCTTTACAGATTTACAATCCAGAGGAACTACAGTTCTAAACCACAGTATCCAACAGCACTGCACACACTAGTGCAGAGCAAAACACAGGGAAGCATTGTAATGTTGTTTTGGCTATTTCTAAACTTTGGAGAAAGATGTAGAGTGACAAATGAAGGCTATCAGAAGAGGGAAATCACTTAAAATTATCCTTTGTTATTTATAAAATCACTGTTTCAACTATGTTTGTGGGAGATATTGATAATTTGTGGTCAGAGATGTGAGCAACTATTATTAATTATTCTAACAAAGAAGCTTCAGGCTTTGGTGGATAAAAATATGTTTTTCAGATACAAATATGTGACTGCAAACAGCAGATAATTAACAGTAAATAAAAATATCTGTGAAGACTAACAACTCAAATGGCCAACAGTCCTCCCCTGCCAGCCTTGGTACTCGTACAGGAATTTAAGCAGCAGAATTAAAAGTAGCAGAGCTACTGGATATGATCTACTGGATACGAAAAGGTGTCTGGAGTTGCAAAAATCCTTATTTGCACCCGAGAAAAACTTATCCTTGGGAGAAACTGGGTTATGACAAGAAAAGTTTCTTGGAGCCATACTAGCACCAGAAATACACAACAGAAAAGTAATTTTCTACTCATCTGCACTAGAAATTATCCTTAGTTTTGAGTTGTCTAATTTGATTGTTTTTAATTAATTTACTGTTTCTTGGTATTTAATATGCACACTATTCAGCAAAAAAATTTGACAGCAAAGTACCAGAGGATACTAAAGAAGTGAAAACATTTTAGACATTTGCATCTTCTGATGAAGGGGAAAGGAGGGGTTACTGCTGTGGGAACTCCATTCCACAGGCAAATACCGGCTGCACTTTGTGAACTCTCATACCCTTTACCTTGTCAATGAAAGAGCTGAAGATAAATTGAAATTTAAAATGCTCTGCCATCCTTAAAAACTATAAGCAACACATTACTCAAGAAAGGTCGCTAATTAAAGCTGTGTGAAATAAAACAAAACAGTTTTCATGATGATAAAAGCATTTTCTTACTTCAGGAGTATCTGTTTTTCCTTGTACTGTAAAAATAAATATCTCATTACTTTTATATTCAACTTTTCAAGGGGTTAGTTATAGGATAATGATGATTCTTACCACTTTTAAAGGCAGAAGAAGGTGAAGAAAACCAGCTTGGATTAACTATAAATAAAAAGCTGTTTACCTGATAATGCTCCTCAGCACAATCTCCCCCATTTTATAACAACTTGTCACCTGGACCCTCATCACAGGAAAACACACCTGAGCACTGAAAGGGTTGCTATCATGTGCAAAAGCCTTTTGTTAAAAACTGACTTCAGAGCTTGGAGCACGGGGTGTGACTCAGGAGCCCCAATAATGATCTGACAAGCAGATATTTAACATTACCACTAATTCACAACTGTTTGACCAAACAATCGTATTTCCATTGCTGATATAAATATTTCCTCTTAACGAGCCCCGGCTATTTAACAGTGACATGTCTGACACAGAGACAATTACCATCTCTGCACTATAAACAAGACTGGCAAGCTCAGCACACATACTTAATACACCTAACAGCACGTGATCTTGTACTTGTCCCAGGGTATACAGCCCTGCTTTCATAAAAGAAATTAAAACACAGTTAAAAAGATAAAAATTACAACTAGAAGATGTTACAATTATCTTGTCCACTGTGTAGGCAAATTAGAATTAAACTGAAAAGAAGAATGACATTTGTGAAGATATTTTCTTGGGGTTTGGTTTCTTTTTTTTTTTTTTTTAAGGTCACAGCCAAATCTGTACTCACCTAAGTCTGCCTGAAGTGCACAAATAACCTGGAGATGAGGATGGAATCAGATTACCAAGTATGGGAAATCACTTGAATGGAAAATGTCACTTGATCCCTTGGTCTTTCACTAACAGCTGAGAAAATACCCAGTTAAAAACCCTAAAATCAGAAATACAGCAAGGTAAAATATCCTGAATTGGCTGCTGCTGGAGAGGAGTGCAGGCAGCCGAGGGACTGATCCCAGAGAGCTGATAGGGGCTGAGCACTCTCCCCTTGGTCAATAACTGACAGGATGGCAAATTCTCGATGCCTGCCCGAGCCATCAAACGTGGGGAACACGGGGAGATCCCTGCTCTCCTCCAGGTCCTGTTCCAAGACAAAGGTTTAGATCCAGGGTAACGATGGAACTTCAGGCTCAAGGCATTCACAGATACTCTGTGCACTGTTCTATGAAACCATTTAATAGACAGAGTTTTCCCTTCCCTTGTCCCACTGGCATCTCCTGTCCTTAGCAGGAATAATTTGATCTCACTAATGCAACTACTCAGGAAAAAAAATGAAAAATTGGGAGGCAATCTGGCTAAACCAGTCACCTTATGTTTAAAGATTCCTTAAAAAGTAATAATAATCCTGGCGCAATGTGAGAAGACAGCTCTCCAGTAATCACAGACTACTACAGCAACAGGTTCTATAAATTACATAAAAACAAGTTATATTTATTTTTACTTCAGTATTAGCTACTGCTTCAGATAAAAAAATGGCAATGAAAATGGTACAGAACCTTAAAAAGGGAAAAGTATACAAATTGAACATTGCTGCTTAATAAATTTTACAGCAAAAGAGAGAAATAGCAGCAAGATCCTTTTTGCGTAGAAAATGAGGACTAAAGACAAATTGAACTAATATTTAAAGACATAATAATTATTCTGTAATTTAAACATTTTCTTCAGAGCATGATGAGAAGCAGAGATAAATGGTGAAGTGACACTAAAACTACAGGCAGTGTGGATTATCTCAAAAGGAAAATCTACACGTCAGCTAAAATAAGTTTATACACTGAAACTACGTATTAGCTTTCTCACAGAAATTAGTGGGCATTTTGGGTTATTTCTGCATGCAGAGTCACTTGTGAGTCAGTATAAAATTTTACAGATTCATGAAATATTTGTGCCAGGACAGAACTTTTCACACATGTATGTACGTGTCTATATAGATTCACACATGCACAGTATCCATACACACACAGAGCTTTTGGTCTCATTTTCTGCACAGAAAAATGACTTTTAAGCTCTGCACGTTCCCCCTTATACAGCATCAAGAAGAAGTGACTGATAAAAAAGACATGGTGGTTTCTGAATGATAAAATGTTTTGACATTTACGTTAAAAGTGTTTTACCTCTCACATCTGTAATTTGCACCACAGACAGGTTGTCTAAAATATGTTCTTAAATACATCAGTCCTGCTCGTGGAGCATTTTACTCAGAGATTTGTCTGCTCCATTCAAATACTGGCAGAGGTACTCCTGTGTGTAACACGTCATGAAGCATTTCTTCATAATTCCTGCTGAAAATTGCTGGAATCAGGGCAAGGGCACACTGACAAACAACACAAGGATCAGAGTCACTCTCTGTGATTCTGAGGTAGACATCACAGAAGAAAAGGCATCCGAAAATCCTAAATAATGAAACTGAAGTATAATAGAGAAGAGACGTGACATATGCTCCACTACGAGGTTGTGTTTCTTTTTGCATTACCACAAACCTCACAACACTCTGAACAAATGAATAAATTATTTCATGCTTGACACTATTTCTTCAATATACTTCAATTACAAACCACAAAGGCTTTCACTGCAAGCCAAATACCCTTTTAATTGATAAATAATCTGCACAGCTGTAGGGCCAAACTGGGCTGGAGCTACGGCTCGCAGGGTTAACAAACTCTCATCCTTGGACCTTGTTTGAGCACAGCTGAGGCCACAGCTGCAATGTGCCCTTCCACCAGCACCATCCAACACAGGTCTGTGAGAATTACTCTGCTGTAAGGCCAAGGTTTAATATTGCCATTAAATGATGGTATCTTTACATTGTTTTATAATGAACTTCAGGCTTGGGTTTTCTTGTTATTCTTGTTATTTGTTTTTTGTCGTTTGTTTCCTCGAACTCGGAACCCTAATAGCCCCATCATCTTAGAAGCAGAGCATTTTATTGCTGGACAGTTCTGTTTATAAATTTCTACAGTTTCTAGAACAATGCATCTTTAAAGAGTAAGATAAGTACTGATTCATGAAGCAATCTGGATAACACTTCTAAATAATTCACCACCGGGCAGAGGTAAAAGGTCAAACACTAATTCATAACTTCATCTTCCTTTTCAGAGTTGGATTTTTTGACTCTTCATCAAGTGGTTTTGAAGCCTGTTGTTTTTTGGGGTTTTTTTTTTTTTGAAACTTGACATTTGAGAAGCTAAATGCTCAATAGATTGGAATGTTCTACTAAAGTACACCTAAATAATGCCCTGTGAATGACTGAGTCCTATAAAATTCTGCAGTTCCTCTGGAGCTCACATCTAAAGAGCAGTGCACTCCTCCTTGAACAGCATCTAAAGATACCAAAGAACTTTACTGCCATTCACTGAGGGTGCCTTGCTTTGATATATTTATTGTTGATAGATATTTCTTAGGTTGATTTGCTTTCTAAACCCACAAGCAATATACCATGTGAATTAATTTAGTTTTCTATCAAGATGCACTCTGCTGTTGTAACAGCTGTCTAAAACAGCTCACAGGTGAGAAATTCTGTAAGAGCTAAGTACGCCAAAACTAATAAAAAGTAAGTAAAAGCAAAGTACATCTTCTAAATTTTGCCCACATAGCTACGTAAAAGAAACACAGAGCTCTTTTTTCCTGTGAAAGTGAGTGCATTCACAAAACAAAGCATAAACCCATATAAAATACAAACAGAACGAGCCCATACTCTCCATTTGTTTTAAGAGATATGGCCCCAAATTTTCAGTGTACTCAAGTTTTATTTCTTGGCAAATGCTTAGAAAAACGCACCAGACCTGTGTGAGAACAAACAAGGCCATATTTTCAGCTGCATTCCCTTGTAAAAAGGCAGAACTTTCAGAAGAGAAGGCTCCAGGGAGACCTCAGAGCCCCTTCCAGGGCCTAAAGGGGCTCCAGCGGAGCTGGAGGGGGATTTGTGACAAGGACATGGAGTGACAGGACACAGGGAGTGGCTTCAAGCTGACAGAGGGCAGGGATGGATTGGATTTTAGGAAGAAATTCTTCGCCGTGAGGGTGGTGAGACACTGGCTGTAGTTGCCCCCCTCCCTCCCTCCCTCCCTGGGAGTGTTCAAGGCCAGGTTAAAAAAGGCCTTGAGCAAACTGGGCTGACAGAAAGGGGGGCAGGGGGGTTGCAGTGGTTTAGGTGATCTTTAAGCTCCCTTACAGCCCAAAGCACTCCATAATTCTGTGGCTGTACCTTGAAATACGCAGGCTGCTGTTTTCAATATTGGTAATATATCACAGTACCCAGCCCAGGAAGAAACTCCGTTTATGACTTAAGAGCTACTGACTTTAGTATTTGCAATAGTGAACGTGTAAAAAACTCCTGTAAAATATTATTTCCAGTTAAATCACCACTGCGCTGTTAGCAAGCTAATAAATCCTTATGAAGATCAGACATTGAGGAGGATGGATGATTATCTTTCTGATGGAAGGAAATGGCACGGTTAGGGAGGATGACTCTGTCTGCATCTTGAAGATGTGCAAAAAGAAAGTTTCTGCCTTAATTTATGCTGTTTGAAAGCCCTGAACTAGTTTTTTAAAACTTTATCCTTCAAAGGCATTCTTAATATTCAAAAAGACCTTGCTAATTAACTCCTAAAACTACCTCAAGTCCAACCTGCTTTTCCTGCTCCTTAGAAAAGTTTTAATTACACAGATTAAGCACTGGAATTCCAGCTGTCACCTTCCAACAGCTTTCTTCCTTTTTAAATAAGGTGCTTTTGTGCTGATCTCTCCTCTGCTTTGAGCAGAGCTTTGGATGGGTTGTTTTTATGATGTAGCAGTTCCCTATGACTATTAAAAATGATGTGACAGCACAGAAAGCACATTTAACCAGTTACAGGACACGTGGCAATCAGACTGGACCTTGCCTAACGCTGAGAAAGAATCACCTGAATCCCCAAGTGGTGCTTCCAGGGAAGGCCAGGCACTGGCATCACACGGGTGTGTGGTGGCAGGGCAAGGGACAAGAGGGCAGAGCTCCCCCAGGGTGAATTCCAGCTCCACTGGGGCAACAACTGAACATGACAGGCTTCCCAGACAAGTGCTGGAAACTTTTTTACTAGAAATACTCAGGACAGCTTGGCAGGGAAGCAGCCCCTGATCCGTGGCCCTTTTTTCAGCAGGAGGTTGGATGAGATGACCTCGAGGCCCCTTCCAGAACAGACCTTTCCACGATCCTGTGAACACAGGCATGACATGAACGACCACCGTGGGGAGGAAGGTGGCCACAGGAAGAGTATTGCAAAGGATGAAAAGGGTTTTACCTGTGCAATTCCAGCTACCCTCACTGCATGAGGCAATTACAGAATAGAGCAGTAAATCCACTCAGTTGTGAGGAGGTCTCCTGGTTTCCTGTGCCAGGCTCCCCATCCCAGGCTCCATGGCAGGGCCAGCTGGGGCACCAAGGTGCACACAGGGTCAGTGAGCTCCTGCAATATTCCATGTGCAGGCAGAGCTCTCCAGCCTGAACACCCAGCCTGGGCCATTCCCTGATGTCCTCTGGCCTTCAGCCTTGTGCAGGTCATGGCCAGACCTGCCCAAGAGGCAGGAGCACACAGTGAGGCATGGAGATGCTGATCAATTTGGAAATAGAATAAAAATAATTACTAATCATTACTAATACAACACAATAGCTCACACAGAATTTGCAGTAAAAATCTAAATTACTCAAATTATCTTTTAATCAAGGTGTAATAATATTTACTGCAGTGTGCTCAGCAGGAAGCACTTTCCTGGTTCCAGCTCAGACAAACTGACCAGGATCTGTGTGCTCAGGAAACACAGTCATCTGCCACAAATGTCTCCAAAACACCCTGAAAGGAAGCACACGCTTCCCAACAAACATGGAGGAGAACCCGCACATGTCAGAGTAACAGAAAATTGATCCGTGGTGCAGCTCCAGACTGACTCAGCAGGGATGTACAAGAGATCCAGAGCCAGGTTCATCCAGGCACTCTCCTCATCAGCTGATCATTCTTCCTGCTGCCACATTCCAGTGCTCTGCATGAATTCCCACTAAATCAGAACTCTGCAAGTCCCACTTGTCCCTCCTTCCTTGCAGCCCCACTTGAGCTCCCTGTGACCAAGACAAGCGTCCCACCTGAACTTCAGCATCACTTCAAACTACGGCTTCTCAGAGGAGTTTTCTTCTGGTGAGATGCACAGACAGCATTTCCTTTAAACATAAGCATCTGCCACGTGTGCTGTTCCCCATCCATCAATTTAATGGAGTGTTTTGATACTTAAAAAGAAATTTTACAGGTAAGTAGATAGAAGGCAAGAAGAATTCAAAGGAATAATGGCGTACGGGTTACATCACTTTGAGATGCTTAATGGCTTATGAAACTCTGAACTTCTGCTTCCAATATATAAAAAAGGAACTCAAAAAATCCTAACATGTAAACAAGAAAATTTGATATATTCTCCTAATAAGTGAGTATGCTTTTACAGAATCTTTTCTAAGTGTAGGATGTATTGTGTGCTCACACCAACCATCATCTCACGAAGGCAGGAAAGGTCCTTCCAAGCCCTGAAAATCAGAGAGAGCAATATTCATGTATGACCTGGAGCAGCACGCTTACAGCCTCCTGCTACTTCATCGAGCTCTTCTCAATCTCTATTGGTACATTTCAGTTACTTCTGCTTTGCCCTGGATAAAAGATTCGGGGCTATGAATAAAGAGTTCAGCAAGTTGAAGGACCACACTGGTTTTGCAAGTAAATAAGCATCACTCAAAAGACAAACCAGTTCTGATTACAGCTTTGTGTTTCAATAGCTCAAGTCGTATCTGGTTTTGTTTGGGTCTTTAAATCGATGAAAGGGTGCTGGCAGTTGTGATTAAGAGGTCAAGCACTGAATACAAAAGTTTTTTAATCTACTTTTTTCCTCAACGAGCACTTCAGTGCCCTGAGTTACTCCTACCAGCAGGAGGCTGTGGGTGAGCAGTGCCCCATGGCCAGAAACACAGGGACAAGCCTCATTATCACCCATGCCTGAAGTAAATAAACCCAATGGGAGCTCACATAATCCAAGCACTCATATTGCCTTTCAAATTCAATAACTGCATTTGTTTCCTTCTTCCGAACTATCAATTCCTCTTTGAAAAGCTTAAAAAAATTAAACATTGTTTTTTGAGTGTTTTTTTTTTTTTGTTGTCTGTGTTTTTAGGAAAGGGAGCGTCTTTTGTTGTTACACAAAAAAAGAAGCAAGAAAGGTACTCCCTTGGACAGAGTCCGTTAAAAATCAGATTATTTCCACAGCATTCTCCTATTATTCACCTGCCAGTAAAATATGTACACTCATTGTCTCTCTCTGAATGCCTATTTTTATCTGACTGAGGCTATATGGTCATTTTTGTACTTATTACTGAGTTACTAAGTTTTTTTCTTCCTTCTTCTAAAGCATGTTTTTCTGTTCTCAAAAACTGGGCCACATGCCTCTGAGGAGAAAGTAGTGCATTATTTCATTCCCACCTTTTCTTCTTTTTTGGCATCTCTGAGGCCTGCTATGCCCAGAAGTGCTTCCACTCAAGCTGGACCATCAAATCAATTATCACAGCAGTCTGCTTCCTAAATATGAATGGCAATGAATGACAACAGGCAAGGCGAACTTTCAGCTTTGATTTGTCATCGGTAATGTAAATTTTTTTGTTTTGTTTTATAGATGTTTGTTGGAGTGGCAATTTGACCAAACTCTTCCCCCTGCTGTCTGCAGCTGCGTTCTGTGGGTCCCCACAGGAAAAGCTTCCCCTTTGCTCAGCCAGAGACACGACAGAAAATAAGACATAGGGAACTGTTCTCACCACAAAAGTTCTCTTTTCTGCTTATCGTTCCTACAGTCACTACTGTCAGTGAAAAATAAAGCACAATGACAAACTACCGTTCCCATTCCTAGATGCTCCCAATTTCAAGGTGCAATTATTTTGACTGCTGTTGCGTCATTTCACAACAGATCCCCACTTCCAGCAACGTGTCAGGGCTTTGCAGCTGGAGTGAGCACGGCCTTGTGACAGCACTAAAAGATTAATTACTGTATGGAAGGACTCATGTATAAGAGCTACAACATAGGACAATGCACGCAAACATAGGAAATTAGAAAAAAAAAAAGTTTTATCCCTTACTCACAGTCATCGTTTCAAATTCATGTTTTCCCTAATGAAAAACCATTTATTCTTTTGCTAAGAAGAGAATTAAGGTGTATAAATACAAAATGTGATTCTGAAAAATGTCTTTCTCGTGCTCTCCTTCACTGACACTACTCATCCAAAAACCTACAAAGGATGCAATTTATATTAAAGCTTGGCTTAATTTTTGGAGAATTGATTGTACACTATGAAAGGGGATTTTAGACAGGAACTGGGACACATCCCCAAAAACTCCGGGGTGAGAACACTGCAAAGTTCGCATTCCTGCCAGTACAAATAATCACAGCGGTCACATAGAAAAGATTGTATTGCCTATTTTAGTAAAAACTATTTCACCCACGCAGGCAGCAGTTTATTTCTCCCCTCACACACACACACACAAAAAAATAATGCAAAAAAATCTTTACTTACGTCCTTTTAAAAGGTTCTGGAGGTGTGAGCGAGGTTGGATGCTGGCACGAAGGGAGGGTTACGGGTTCCACCTAGTGGTGTCCATGGCCACACGGCCCCAGCGGGCAGCACACGGACAGCACCGGGAAAAGCTTCCCAGGCCCTTCTGCCCAGCCCCAGCACTTCTGGTGACATCGCTTCAACCCATCACAGTTTTCATGTGCTTATAGGTCCATCAAATATTTAAGGGATAAGCTTTCAGTCTGTACAAGTCAGTCAGTTCAGTTATTCATTTGCTGAACGTTAATTTTCATTGCAAACCAGAATCCAGGCAGTGTCATTTTCTCCTCAAGCCATAAGGGCTCTTCCAAGCCAGGAGTGCCTTCCAATTTATTCTTTCGCTAGAATGAAAGAATTTCTGCAATGAATTGTCAGAAAATTCTGACTACAAGATGACATTTGTGGGTCTTTTTGTTGTTTTGTTTTTTTTTTTTAAACGACTGCTCTCATCTATGGCCAAGGAACAAGTTCTTCCTGGGTCAGACTACTGGAGCAGCTGAGAGAAAACAGAGTTTTGCTGCTGGGGACTTTGATGCTCTCTCAAGAAAGCTGCTTTCATCCAGTGCCCAAGCTCACCCATCAGCACAGGAACCTGAGGACCATCACCCTGCTCTCACTGACTTTTATCTTCCCACTGACGGGGACAGTCTTTAGTAAATGATTGATTTAAACTCATCTTTCTGTATGCCTGGGACTACAACAGATCCTCAGAAACAACTCATCATTTTCCTTCCAATAAAATAACATCCAGAGATACCAAAGATTAGCTAAATAAGGTCTGGGGGTTTTTATTCGTCTGGTAAAGTGTGAACACCTCGCTTGTGAAGACGTTTCTGAAATTACCTTTTGGAATTACACAACCTCCCCATTTTTAACCCAGCAAAATGTTAAAAACGCTTGCAGAGTCTTATTTATAACAGAGCATTTCTAAATGCACATATTTCAGAATATACAGGGGTTTACAGTAACCCAAACCCCAAAACACACAAATGGGAGTTACAGCCACATCTACAAACCATTTCCTACTGCAGGAAAGAAGGAAAGGAAGGCTTGAAACATTTCCTTTGGTGCTCCCCACTTCCCATCTGCCAGCTGTGAATTATGCTCCATAAGATAAATAACTAGTCAAGAGTGAAGAGCTGAGCTGCTCTGCAGCACATCCTCGGGCCTGACTACCTGTCAGATAATGTTGAAAGTAGGATTACGTCTGAAAAGGTTGACAGACCACAGATTTATCTCTCTAAATCAAACACTGTATGTTTAGCTAAACTCAGTGAACTTTAACTAATTAGCCCATCATTACAGTAAATTCATATGGAATAATTTTCAAAAGGCTAAAGCCAGAGCCCACAGTGCTTACACTTAACCTCAGGTACCGACAGTAACGGCGAGCTATTGTGAGAGATTTCTTCTTAAAAAAATACCAAATGCAACCTTTTCATGCCAACTGCTCAAGGTGAAGCCCCTTCTAAAACAGACACTAAAAGAAATAACTAAAAATATACATATATCTAAATAGATACGAGCTCAGCTGGTGCTAAAAACACCAAAGTTGTGGGGTCGATCCCTGTGTGTCTCATTCACTTAAGACTTGGACTTGATGATCCTTGTGGGTCCCTTCCAACTCAGAATATTCTGTGATTTCTGTGAGATATCTATGTACAGAAAAAAGGAGTTTAAAGTGCAATCAAAAGGCTACACAGTCCCATAAACATAATATTTTCCAGTGCTCTATTTTATATCATGTTTTAAATAAAGGAAAAAACACTGGGGGACAGGAGTTACGCTTGAAGTCTGTTATAAAGATATTCATATCTGTAAGAAAAACTGGTAAAAAAAATCTAAAATCATAATCACAGAAAGACTTTTGGAAAACAAAAAAAGAGATAATTTTAAATTTAAAAAACCATTTTTATCGGCCAGTACGCAGCAGTGTGAAAGTGCTCTTGCTGGAATAGGCGATACATAACAAGTGCAAGGATTTTTAAGGGAGAAGAGGAATCTCCAGTGCTTGGAGAGTCAGGGCTGTAACTCTGCCTTTGACTCCTCGGACTGCTCGCCTTTGTCTGCACTGATTTGTGAATCAGGCTCTCACAAAAGAACAGGAAATGTCACACAGGAGAGGTGGGGCTGCTCTTGGCCACACAGAGAGAGTTTCCAAACTGCACCTGGAACAAAGAATGGGATGGGAGAGCCTTTGTCCAATTGACGAGCTCTGTTCCTGCTCCTCACTGATCAATATTCGTACAGAAAGGAGGAGGGAGAATTGCAGGCTCCTGCTCTCTCTGCATTGCAGAAAACCCCAAAACCTTTCCAAGCTATGGAAAAGCTTCTCCTACACCACCACCAGCTCCAGGTGTGGGTTGTGGCTGGCCCTGTGAGGGTCACCCTGCTCAAAGCATCAGATTGACACGTACTCATCCTCTGCAGGTGATGCTGACTCGCCTGACACCACTTCCCGGGCTCTCAAACACCCAGTGCTGCTGCTCCTGGTCACTATCACTCCAGCTCACATCACTTCACCACCCACATCCATAAAGCACATTGCTGAGCCCATTTTTAGTAAGACAAACCAGAGCCCTCTCTGCATTTCAGTTCCTGACACAATCTGCACAGAACACCAGCTGTTAACTTGATTTGTAGATAAAAGATTGTAATTTTTTTTTAAACAGAACCTCTGTTCAAATTCAGTCTCTATTTGCCACTGCTTTTGTAATCAAATAACTGAGTTCACTTCTAAACATTCCTACGAGTGTTTCTGGTTTCCATATTAAATGCAACCTGTTAATAGCTGGAGCTGCAATTTTTATTTCTTTCTTGTATTCAGAGGCTTCTATTGAGATTAAGCTGCCTTTTGTTCACTTACAAGTAAAAAAAGAATTTTTAGGAAGGAATACTTCTTCATATTTTATAAATAGAATAATGGACCATTAAACACTTAAACACTACTGGAGCAGAAGCAGATCCCAGCTTCCATCTGGGTTCATGGCACTCCTTAGAACACCAGTGAAGTTAAACACAAGAACCTGGTAATGTGTTGTCACCTAAATTTAAAAGTATTGTATAGTTATTGTCTGAAGAAGTCTAATAAGAAGTTCCTAATTCTGCTTTTTGACATTCATTCTACTGTATTCCTCCTTACTCCTTGGAAATAATAATAAAAAAACCAAAACACTCTTTTAAGAGCTCCTGTTTTCAACAAGCTGTGCCATCTTCAAATTCTCCAGTCCTAAACCCTACAGAAGTTATTTTATGCAAGAAAACAACCTGTTCAAACAATACTTTTCAAATGTACTTTACTCTCTATCCTTAATAGGTTCCTTTATAAGTTAATTTTTAAAAAGTCCTCAGCAATCTAAAGTTGCAGCCATCGTAGTTAAAGATGACAACACACACTTAAAATCCACAGATTCTCCTACAGGGATGCTCTTCTATACATGTAATTCTGAGAGTAACACTGCCTTATCATCAATATTTCGCAGAAACTTTTCTCTCAGATTGGTATTTCAGTGACCCTTCAAGAATCCTCTTGCATCATCTCTGAGATATTTTGATCTTGTGGCAGCTTTAGGATAATTTCTCCCTTTTTTCCATTGCCCATGAGCCTCTTTGAAACAAAAGATATGAATATGCAAGCATGAATCTGGTCTCTTTGTTCTTCAATACACCAGAACTGCAAAGAATCTGCAGGGCATGGGAGATGTGCTTGGAAAAATTACCAAACACATCAAGATCTGAACTATTTCTGTCCTGCTGTAACAATCCTCTTGAGTTTGCTACCAACTCAATTCATGACTAGGCCAGAGGACACTTCCAGGAGCTGAAGGCCCTAAACAAAGATTATGGGTGGGTTTGTTGTTGTTTTTTTTTGTTTGGGTTGTGGGGTTTTTTTAAATACTTATTTTTTAAATAAAATTTTACCTCCAGTTATAGAGACTTTAAACAAATTAAACCTTTGCTTTCCTGAAAACGTCAACAGATTTTTTTAAGTCAGGGATTCCAGCCACACAGAAGAACTGAAAATTGTCTGGAAGATGTTTCTGCTGACATCTGGAGGGCAAAATGTGCTCCAAAATCAGGCACTGGCCAGCAAGCAAGAGAAGAACTGCCTCAGCACAGTGAACTGTGGTGCTCCAAGGGGTTTAGAAAAGAACAACTGCTTAGTAAGAAATGCAAGGTGCTTTGTTTTATTACCCATCTCCCCTGCCCTATAATAATTTGTTTAACGTTAAGTCTTACTTTTATTTATGGCAGCTCATTGTATTCATCCTGAAAGGAAATAACAGGGCAGGTGTGTAGGCAAAGCAAGGCTGAAACCATCGCAGGAAATGGCAGAGCTGGAGCTCTGCAGGAGAACAAACCCTCCCAGGGACGGCAGGCAATGGGCTGTATCTAGGAAACCATCAGTGATAATTCAAAAACAATCTCCATAGCAGGGGAAGCTTCAGCACCAAAGAGTCACAGACACCATTTCAGAGAGCTCTCCGAACATTAAATGTTCCTGGGAAACGCCAGCAAAGCAAAAACCCACAGCTTTCTGCTGCTCTGGGAGACACACAAAGCCCCAGGAGCCCGCGGGGTGCTGAAGCCGTTCGGGAGGTGTTCCCCACCAACGCGCCCACACCTGCAGCGCTCTCACACCACCTCACCCGCCAGAGAAAGGTCTCGGTGCCTGGTTAAACCCCGAGGTGTTTGCGAAGGGCGGCCGCTCTGAGGGCACGGCCAGCCCTGCACGGACACCGGGCCCTGCCCTGCTCCGCACGCCTGCACGGGGCTGGGCACCAGGGCTGGCAGCAGGGCTGGCACCAGGGCCTCGGGCAGGGACCCAGGGGCTCGGTGCTGGTCTCTGCCTCGGGAAGGTTTCAGCCCAGGTCAGCCTGCATGGCCTTCACAGACCTCCGCAGACCTCGGGCAGCACCGCCCTGCGAGGAGAGCGGCTCCTCCGCAGCCTCGGTGTTCCACGGCACTGCTTGGTCTCTCAACCTTCCATCCTTTACTTTCCTACCAACAAGGGCTTTAGCACAAACGCAATTCCAGCCAACTGCCCAAACAGCTTCTTAAAGGTTCACACACCTCCCTAAATTCTCCCCCCTCGGTGCTACAGAACTTTCTGATTCTTTACCAACGCATTTTAAGAGATTTTCCTAAGAAGTTTAGTTACAACTCCGTTAGATTCATATCTTGCTCACTTAGATGATAAGCTGCTACTCCTTTAAAACAAAATCATGATTGCCTTCAGTGAAGACAGAACTTTTTTTGAAATATATATTCCTTAGTAATARTGTCTCTATTATTTCAACAGAAAGTAAATATTCAAAAGACTCCATAAACATAATTCCAGCTTCCCTCTTAGTGGTTATCCATTAGGAGAAAAAAGTGAAACTTCCAGTAAATCTCCCTTTAAGGTTTTCACTCTAATAAAGTAGATTTAAAAATAAAATAAGCTTTTGTCAAATCCATCTTGCAGTGAACAGATTTTACGTGTAAAGAAATTGCGAGTCATCTTTGGAATGTCTGACAGGAGTGATAAAGGATTTTTTCAGGAGTGAATCATCAGATCTAGGTGGTTTTTCTTGGTTTGGTTTGAGTTTTTTTGTGGGTTTTTTTGGGTGGTTTGTTTTGGTTTGATTTTTTTGTACGGAAGTAATTAATTTCCAAATTGTTGATCCAACATCTTGCTGGATTTTAATCAGCCCCTAGTAATGACGGAATTTGCTTTTGTTCTCAGACTCAACTTCTGCTCTATGAAGTCATAAGGACCTTTAGGGTCCTCCATCCATTGCTTTGTACACAATTCTTACAGAGCTTAAAGCCAGCTGAGCTGACAGTGTAACCTGATCACAGAACAGAAAACCCTGTGTCCCTCAAAGCTGAATTATTTCTCCCTCTCCTGAGGGAATACTGGCAATAATGGCTTGTTTTGGCTATTATGTTATTTTAGAAATGTGTTCCCTTCAAAATGAAAAAAAAATCGCCCTTGCAATGACTGAACATTTTCCCTATTTCAGTGTGGTATGTCTATTTTAATTTGTAATTTAAATTTGTAGGGAAAAATGCAGGAAGGCTGACATTCCACTCCAGTAATATATTCATGGAATTACAGGCACATAGACAGTGTTGTAAAATTTTATATACTTGCCTTATAATTATTTAAATAGAATCTT
This sequence comes from Parotia lawesii, assembly GCA_003713295.1. Taxonomy (NCBI): domain Eukaryota; kingdom Metazoa; phylum Chordata; class Aves; order Passeriformes; family Paradisaeidae; genus Parotia; species Parotia lawesii. Next base: position 6,254,356 of record RAHM01000020.1, on the reverse strand, counting down.
CTTCAACAACAGAAGAAATACCCAATGCAATAAAAAATGGAAGGAAAAAATACAGAAATCACAGAGAAAATGAGAAGTGAATATAATCCAGATCTAAGGAAGAACTCCAGTAACTTTGTTATTTTTAGACATCCATCTGGAAGACACTGTACAGTATGTACATGGATTTTAAATACCAATATTATGACATTATATACTTCCATGAGAGGGTAAAGGAGATGAGCTAATGCACACACTAATAGATATATTAGTGATAACGTTCTTACAAAATCTTCTATCAAAGCCTATTATATCAGTTTTTCCTCCAAAAGAGAAATCAGGTGTGCAACATGCAGAGAACTTCTCCTGAGACAAGCACAACAAATCAAATCAAAGGTTCACTGCTGCAGTGTGCTTTGAGGATGGCTAAATAAAACCAACTCATTCAAGGTTGGTGGCTGGTTTTTACAGAATAGAGGCAATTCTAGGATTTGACACTAGTTACTCAAAATAAAGGACTATTAGAATTATTATTAATGCACATCATCAATATCTCACATCTGGTTTTAGCCATCATTAAAAATAACTTCACCCTAATAGCAGCACCCTTTAAAATATAACAGCATTCAAACTGAAACAACCTAGCAATGCAAATGTCCTCCAATTAACCAGCATGGATGTGAGAGCAATTTTGGAACTACAACATTACAAATGTAACAGTTCAGCTCCATTATGGTGAGGCAATAATGTGCAATAATTAGATGAACCACCTGTGCTGCAGTTTCGGAAATGCAACGGAGATAGAGACAGGAAATTGGGTTTGAAATGATGATTGACCAGGTCTCAACATGGCTCCTGAAATTCCTGAAATTGGGTTTGAAATGATGATTGACCAGGTCTCAACA
>RAHM01000020.1:6104578-6253432 GCA_003713295.1 Parotia lawesii | reverse complement strand
GAAATTGGGTTTGAAATGATGATTGACCAGGTCTCAACATGGCTCCTGAAATTCCTGAAATTGGGTTTGAAATGATGATTGACCAGGTCTCAACACGGCTCCTGAAATTCCAACTCGCCCGCAGCACAACACTGAACGCCACCCTGACGAAGTGCAGCGTCATGCAAAGCCAGGCCTGCAGGCTTTTAGGCCAAATATATTGTGAATAAATGGCCAGAGATGCTTTGTAGAAAGATGCAAAAAATCACAGTACAAAACCAGCCACCAACCTGCCAATACACAAAATACCTCCCTGAAGTGATCTTCTCCAAAATTCCTAGAAGCACAAAAGCAACCAAATTGAGGACGAGGTGATGCTACAAAATCTATACCACAGAACTGGTAACGTTTTCCACTGGTAATAAGCTCTAAAGACCAAGCTCTGGTTTAGGGCAGCACACCCCTAAGGAGCACCATGACAACAGCAGAGGTTTAAGCACAGAAGGCAGGCTGCACTGTCCAGGGCACGCGTGGTGTCCTCCTCTGCAGAGCTGCTCCACAGGGACTGCTGGCCTCGACCTGTCCCTCTGCCCCTGGACACCTGCCTCAGATCTTTAACTCACCCTCCCCTCCCACAGATCATTAAACTAAAAACATCAGGAAAATAAAATTACTTGAGGCAGCCAGCTGAGATCCTGGCTCCTCACAGAATGACGTAACAGCCTGACTATTGCTGCGTATCTACTGCTAAGATGGCATCAGTACTCTGTAACTGAGCATTGTAATTTTGGGTGTGTTGAACAGAGAATCTTATTTTCTCCTGCTAATGCAACAAGAAAATTAGAAGTTTCATGATTTTCTCTGTTACACCATAACCCACAGGGTAAATATTGTCTTTGCGGGAAGGAAACTAATTAAGTTCTTACAGTTCAGATGACAGCCACAATTAAGAAGTCTGGGCCAGTCTCTCCGTGCTGAGGTTGGGGGACTGTCAATTCTACACCGTGTGCCCAGAACAGGATGGAACAGAAAGCCTCCCTATCTACAAAATAACCATTTGGACCTCAGGTCACTCAAATTAATCCCCTCCTAAGTCACACACTGCAACAGTGATTTCCATCTCTTCCCTTTCCATTCATTATGTATATATATTAAAATATTAAAGCCAATGTGCTTTACCTCAGTAAACAGTACTGTGGGAGGAAATTTTTCAAATAGAAGTGTTTCACAATAATTGCATGATAACAGTGTCAGCACTGACAAAGAAAATTCAAATGGCCAAATGCAAATTAAGTTAGCCTTGCATATCGTTCATTACTACTCGTGTAGTTGGTAAATTAATGCATGAATATCCTTTCTCTGCATGTAAAAGAAGTTCCTCTAACTTCAGCTACTGCATAAAGATGTAGCCAAAACTCAGCTATCAATCTTTGGAAATGGAGGCCTTCCCATCTAGCAGGGCATAGCTCATTAAAATAGAACAGTTTTCAGATTCAGTGTGAATTAAAAAATAAATAAATTCAGAATGGTGGGTGACTTCCAGCTCATACAAAATCCTCCCATGTGACCTTGGCAGCCTCCTCCTGGATCACTCTTTTTGAGAGGCTGCTTACTGTGAAGAATTCCCCAGTTCTCAGAAAAGCTTTGTTTTATTTCTAAAAATCTATTTCACAACACAGGACATTCAAAAAGGCTTTTAGAATGCTGAGGGCTTTTAGAAGGTTCAGCAGCAACTGTGCCAAGTCAACTCCGAGAGAAAGAAGCTCCATAATAAACCCTCTCTGTGACTCCAGAGCTGTTCTGGGCACCTGCAGAGTCCTGTGATGAAACTGACACAAACAACTTTAAAGAAATAAAAATAAATAAATACAAACACGTATCAAAATTTAAAATGAAATATAACACTTGATTTCGAGGTCTGGAGTCCCGCAGTTGTCTGGCACAAGCTCAGATGTTCCGTGGTACAACCTGCAAATGCCACGAGGCTGCACAAGAATCCTCAGTGCTTCCACGGAACTCCCATCATCATTCATGGACAATGGGTTTTTACTTCAAAAGGCACGAAAATTTAGAATTTTCTATTTTTGGATCTTAGGACAATTTGGTGAGTAAAGTAACACCAGCGCTGATTTTTAAAAATGCTGAAATTCGAAAAAATATTCTGATACTTTACAGGGAAAGCTTTTCCCACTAGGCTGAAATGCACTCTGAAGCACACTAATAAAAGCAGGGGTACAGAACTCTCCTCAGCTTGGGCAAGTTATTAAATGCTTTAGACGAACAACAAACTCAGAGGTAATTAGCTCCAATTACACAGCACAGTAACTTTCTGAAGGACATTCTGCAGAATGTGCGCGGGGGCTTTGCCATTTGATGGCGCATTTTCATTTATTTGGGTAAAATTCTTGCCTAGGAAAATAAGAATACATTAAATGGCAAACAGCAACTTAGATTGAGACAGAGCAGCAGCAATAGATGTGAGGTCCAGAGCTCACAGTCCCATTTCTCTGTGTCTGTCTAGTTCACCAAACATTTATAAACACTTTACATGCTCTAGGTCAACACACGAACAATCTCGTGCATACCAAGATCAGAAAATCAATTTTAAAGACAACAAATCAATCCTCAGCACTTGCTTTGGAGAAGGGTAACGCACCAACAGAGGTGAAAGCAATTATGCAAACGCGCAGAACTCTCGAATTTCTGTCTTTCTGTCCACCCAGTCAGTGGTCCTGAGGTGTTTTTTTCTAGAGCCTCTTCATTCCTTGCATGCTCAGAGGTGCTGTCCATCTAAAAACCTGGGGAATGCAGTCTGAGCAGGCTGGAGGCTGCAGCCTCTTGAGCCCCTTTTTCACTTCTCCTCCATCCTGCTTGTAAGGAGAGTTCCTCTGAAATCTCGCAGAAGGGTTCGGGCTGCGAGGGACCTTAAAAATCATCTATTTCCAACCCCCCTGTCGTGGGGAGAGACACCTCCCACTGTCAAGTGAAATCTCCACATATTAAAGCTGTTTCTGTCATGCCAGGCCACCAGAAAAATGTATTATCTAACACCACTCCTTTAATTACAAAAGCCATAAGCCAAAACGCAGACACAGTAAAAATAGATTATACCACAAATACCTATTTTTAAACAGCTTTGGGACTGTTTATGGAGCTCTCAGGACTCAGGTAATTTGCTGAGACTCGATTTGAATGGTGCCCGTATTTATACTTAGAAATAAAAGCGAACTTAAATCCACAATAATGCCGTGATAGCAAAACGAGTGAATTTATTATTGGTGATCTTGTTCAGCTCTTGCTGTTATAGATGTGGTAATTCTGAAGCACTTGGATCATGTGTGAGTCTCATTAGTCCACATTACCTGACTGTAAGCAGAAAACCTCCAGTATACAACTGAATACCAAACATGCTTTTAAATACTCAGCTCCTAAAAGTAAAAATGTTTGAACAGATGAAGAAATAAGTGTAAAATACAGACTGATTTTTAAACTTGAGGCTAAATTTTTATAGTCCATTATGGATATTTCCAGCTTCATAACAGATATTTAATGTTAAGGATCATGGCAGTGCTCCTCTGATAGACATTTTATTGAGCACAAATTCAGTGTACCTCCCACATCCTTGCATTTTAACATTGATAATATCCTCATCAATTCACAGATGGAAACATACCAAAACCCAGCTGATTTAGACAATTTAGGCATTCACATTCAGAATGACTGATAGTGCTTTCAGGAAAGCAAATTTGCTTTGACTGAAGGTTTTTATTTGAATGTGGTTCAGGTAAATGAGGGTTGCGCACCCAGAAACTTAACTGACCCTCAAGATTTTATTTAATATAATCAGTGCAAAGGTAAAATTAGTTTAGCCAAGTGGACAAGCAAGAGTGAGTCTTTAAGCATAGCTGTATCTCCAAGCAGAAGACACAATATTCTTAAAACCATAACCTTCTATTAGAATTCTGATGCAATTTAAAATATGGACCTACTTAAACAAACCCATATTTTAAATTAAAATGTCTGAACACCATATGAAAGTTATCAAAAATCATTAAAAAGTAGTAACACTCTATTACCACAACTCCTTTTTCTCTTCAAAAAGTTCAAACAAGGAGTGGAAGCCCTTCAGATGGCTCCATCAAAGATTCCAATCAGATGCTGAAAATGACCCAGGGAGGTTCACTGTCTCCCTTTCACTCTCAAGGTGTACTCTTAGTTTGGAAATAATGCCAGTGTAGCAATGGATTTGATTTTGATGCATGAATTAAAACCTAATCCAAAATGTGTACTGGGAGAGCACAGGAAATACTCAATAAATCCAGGGGGATCTAATGCAGAATATCCTGCATCCATGTCCCTTATAGCACTGCACTCCCAGGAGTGAAAGGCACAGAAATAATGGCCCAGAGCATCAGGGAGGTTGCCAGAGTCTGTGTATATGGGAGAGGGCACTGGTTATTAACATTTCTTAAAGAAATTAAATTCCACGGCAAAAAACTTCAAAGCTGAATAGAAAGAGCCCTAGCAGAACAGTTAGCTCTGTGCACAATTTGCTTAATCTAATTTAGAGAAAAATTATTCCTGAATTGGTCATCTTTTAATAATTTCATACCCCAGGGCCAGGAAGAAGGGCAGGGATTATTGTGCAACAGTAGTGCTGGATGCAGACTTTAAATGGTGCCCTGTGATCAGTGCCACCTAACACTGCTCTCTGTTACACCAACACAGGCAAACTTGCAAAATGCAAGTGGATTTTTGGAAGAGGAACCAACACTTCTAGAATCTGATTCCTAATTATTATTTTATAGCCTTTCTAAGCAAAGCAATCAACTGAAAGGACAATGTCTCCACCTAAAATCCAGTGGCTAGAAACAATAAAAATGGAGTAATAAGCTCAGGAGAGAGAAACCACACAATGTTTTTGCACAGTGAGAAGTCTGCAGAACAAAGAACACATAAGAGTAGAATGAAATGAAAAACTAGAGGAGGGGGCAGGAATTTATTATTATTACTTCCATGACCTGGTAACAAAACCATTTTTACTGGAAAAGTCTCGGGCTGTAATGCAACCCATTAAAGTGTAGCTTTTCATTTACAGGCCCAGCAAACAAACATAACGCAGTTCCAACATATTTCAAAGGAGTTTTATTCTTCTGAACCTGTCTGTACATTTCACCATCTGATTTTTCCCCAGCAGGAGAGTGCAATGCTGAGCAGTGCCTCTGTGGAGGAACAGAGCACCATTCCCTTCCCTTCTCCACCTCTCACCCAGGCTCAATCTGACTCTGGAAATATTTTAAAGACAGGACCACGTAAGCACAAACATGTTCTACAAGGCACAGCAGCAAACTCTGTAAAAAAGGCAAATTGAAGAGGTAGAATGACTGGTTGTAAGCCTGTAGTAATTGGAGCTCTGTTATCCAAATTAATTAATCCCTCCTAGGTCCAATCCGCTCACCTAAAGCAGAGAACACACACAGGGGGATTTTTTTGGCTTTTTTTTTGCAAAGTTGTGGAGTTTGAGCCAAACTGATCAAAAATGCCACGAGTAGTGATACTACAGTTTGTTCCTTTTGAGTTAAATTTACTTTGTGAAACCACTGGAAGAAAATACACCAAAAGCTAAATTTCCATGATCTTCTGGTTGCAGCCACTGTGAGCGTGTGGAACCTCTCTAGTTTTAATTTTCACCATGAGAAGATGCAAACAGAGTAAGCAAGTTTGGAAAAAGATCTAGAGCACATACATGAAAAACGTACAAAAGTGAACTTACTGTATTGGTGAGTGGTTTTGGGGGCATTTTCTTTGTGGGTTTTTTAGGGGTTTGGAGAGGGTTTTTTGCCTTTCTGTAGCGGCCACCTGTGACCAAGTAATTAGCAAAACTACAAGAAGCAAGCAAGCAGAAGTCGTTCTTCCTCCTTGCTAAACTACAACCACAACTGACACAGAAAAACGACCTCTGTGTCCAAACAGGCAGAAACCAATAGGCTTTCCTCTCAGACCATGATGTGTAACCAAGACAAGTTCAAACCCAAAACTTTGCTGGACAAGTCTAACTTTGGAAATGGCAGCACCTTTCTGTTTTTTCATTCCATGAGCGTCCCAGATCCAGGCTGACTGCAGAGGAGTTCAGCTCTAACAACGTACAGAGAACTCCTGCACGGGGCACTGCCCTCAGACTGCATCACCCCATTTGCTGCCTGCTTCCAATCACAACCACACGACCCAGCAGGCCCAGAAATCCCCCATCCTCTTCTTTCCATGGCTTTTATTTCCTTTTTTTCCCCTTTTCACTGAACCAGAGGAGGCATGGAGTTAATTGGTTATTACAATGTCTCTGGATGGAACTCTGCAGGACAGAGTGGCACCAATGAGGGAACTGTCACTGCCCCTTCTGTTTTTGAAGGAGAGATGTGGGAGTTTGTAAATACGGTCCCAGGTTTTTAATGCTGTAGTTCACTGCTCAGAAATGTCACAGCCACATTTTTAGGCACCTTTTGGTGTGCAGACAAGTTACTCACTATCATGTATGCTTCTAAACCACATGAGAAAATTTACATGAAAGTTTAAATTAGATATTTGACTGGGACTAACATTTATTGCCTCCTATTTTAAATTTTTAGCTACTCCTGAAAATTTTACATCATGGTCTTCTTCTCTTATAGACCCCTTACAGCTGGCCAGAGTTTGGAAATGGAAGACCCAGCCCTTTTCTCACAGTGAGCTCCCCAAGGTCAATCAGCTCCTTAAAAGCCAGACTCCACTGGAACATCAGCTGAGTCAATGACATTTCAAACACAGAAGTCAAAGTAATTGTAAAACAGAACATCAGGAAAAGGGATTTTTAATTAGCTCTGTCCCTTGTTTTCACTGAGGACTCCCTGGTTTTGACTCAGGTTCAAATCATCTTCTCGGTTTCCTCAGCTGCAGCAGATTTTGTGCCATCTCCTCTGGTCCCTGGGAAGCTTTGCTTTGTCACCACTTGGTGACAAATGTCTCCTCAAGTCACAACACAGATAAACCATCTCTCAAAATGATACTTCTCAAGATAGGGAAAAAACCAAATTTTGATCGAGGAGTTCTTTCACATCTGATCTGAGAGCAGAAACAAGCCCTGAATTAAGAATGACACTGCAACTGTAGCAGAATTCACTTCACAGTATGAACAAATTAAGTCACTTATTTTTATTTTTTTCATAAGATCATGCATATGGCAAATTAAAAATAATTATGCACTATCTTTGCTATCTAAAGAGGGTAACAGAATTTGCCTTTACTCTAAAAAAATCATCAACCAACATGAACCTAACTGCAGCTCACTGAGGATTAGGTGGATAAACATGGCTTATTTATGAATCCATTTTGCCAAACATATCCAAACCAAGCTTTTGATGCCAAATACCTTCAACTGTAGATTTTTAAGGTTGTATTTTTTCCTGCAAGATATGTTTCAAATGAAAAATTGCAAGAGACGGTTACCATGAGCTTTGATGAAAAGTAAAAGCAGAATAAATGCATTTCACAACCTGTGAACCACTGGCACATCGTAAGCAGAGAAGTGAACAAAGCAAACGCTGCCACTGATTAACTTCTCAAATTTTGTCCAAATCAGCTTTGCAGGAAGAAGCAATTGCTCAGTAAACCAGACTAAGTTCAGGCCAATACTCTTGTCTTCCTCAGCAAAATGAAGCTACCTTATTGTATTTTTACTTTTGAGAGTACAAGTACTGTGAGTTCCTACCAAAGCAGAACACACCCAAGAGCAGTGCTTGGAAATGATGATCAGCTGAACACTCAAATTCTTATTTGTTAAGAAGCTAGTATTCTTCATGGCACCACCTCCAATTAATTAATTATACTTACAGTTGTAAAAGTTAAGCATACTTAGCGCAGGGATGTTTAAATGCCATTTCAAACACAACAGGAGCCCTTAGAGCACACAGTCACCTGGAGACAGAGCTACAGGTCAAAAATCTGTGATCACAAAGACCATGCTGGGTTTCACAGGAGCTCAATGCCCAAGAGCAGCCCRATGGTTTCCAGTGAAAACTGTTGGTAAATCTTTGCCAAACAACTTTAGCCCGCTCGGTTCATAACTCGAAGTTTACAGAAATCCTCTTACCTTGCGCTCGTGGCGTTCGTTTCCTGCGGTCTCTGAAAGCCGCTCCCGACTGCAGGGCCTCCAGCAGACTGTCCATCACTCCTGTCTCGTCACCCTCTGCGAGCAGCAGGAAAAGAATATTAAAATCAGCGCAACCGAGAGCAGACTTTAGACAGAAAAAGAAGCAAAAAGCGCTGTCACGTGTCCACAGCGCCTCCAAGTCAGAGACAGCCGCGTCCCAGCGCGATGGCTGCCGGCAGCCCGCAGGGATCACCGTCTGATTTGGGGACGATGCTCCATTGGGCACAACTGATGCCAGTCCTACAGTTCTTTCACTTGGAGRTGTTATCCCGTGCATTACTGACGGCATCTTCAGCACGCAGACAGGCAGCTGCTGCTGAATGGCGGCCGCTTCGCCGCTAAAATATTTGAAGACTTTTCTGAAGTGGAAACAGGTCAATTTAATCGATGCACGAGGAAAAGCTGATGACACTGAACGGCACGAAGTTCAATACCGCAGTACAGAGAAAATATTTTATATGCTGCCTCCCAACTTCATGATTCACTAAATCTTTGGGAAAAAATTATCTATACAATCAGTAGCACGGATGGTCTTCAGGTAACACAAGGGAAGAATGAAGAGGGGATAATCATGCAGTGGGAAGTAAATGGTGTAACATTTCTCAACAGCTGGATTTTACTTCTGCTAAATTTTTTATTTTGCTTTTTTCATATCCAAGCTAACTTGCAGCCTTTAAATTGCTGGACTTTATGGTGCATTATGGAAATCTGGGTAGAAAAATTACTTCTTTTTATATATTTGAGTATTTACATTCCTTTGCATTTCCGTCTGTTAATAACAGTTGATAGCAGCATTCAGCAGCATGAGAAATAGAGGTCAAAGAACTCCAAGGTTACAAAACTATTGATGAATGCCTTTTTCTGTTCCCATATCTATGCTATAACCCAAAACTAAAATACAGGTTAGACTCAGCAGGTAGGTGGACATTTTATTCACATCTCTCACACATAAAACTAATACAAATTTCCCCATCTGGGAATGGGAAGATCATTACTTTATGCAAAAAAAAAAATTACATTATGGTAAAAAACTTCTGACTCACACGAAGTGTAGGAGGTTAAATGCACATTCAGGCTCTCAAATGTTCACGTTTAAAAGCAGCCTATTAATGAATAAGCTGTTCTGTCCTGGCTCTCGATTACATTCAGATTAATTAGACTTAATCCAGACCTGATGTAAGAGCACACCTAAAACAGTACCTGGTTCAGATTTCTACAAGGTGATCATTAGAATAACGACTTGATAACTTTAAATTATACATCAGCCTAACCTAAACCATTATATACCCACTGTACAACACATCCATAAAGGTCTCTCCAGTGGAAGAGGAAAGGGAGCAGAGCAAGTGCAGAAACCAGCTCTGAAATACCAGTTTTAATTACATTCCCTCTAAAAGCCTTAAACAACTAAGCTCCTGCAAAATAAATAAGCAAATTAGCTTCTCTCAATTCCCACTCACATACAAGGCCAGAATTTTCTCTAAACTGTACAACATAATTGTTTTTCTTTGTGCTTCTTATCCTACTCATGCTTACTCATTGATTTGTTGTTGGCTCTGTATTAAATTTACCTTCAAAATCAAAGGTCTGTGAATACACTTTGTCCAAATTAATACACATCAAGTTGGTCTGAAACATTTAATGGAAGTGACTGCAGAGCCAGAACTAGTTAATATATCTTAGAATATTTAATGTGCAGAAAAATTACAAYATTCTTCGATCTTCATTAAAAGTAAGAGTTGGCAGAGTTTATTACAAAAGACAAAAATCCTTCAATACTTCCTGAATGTTTATGCAGCCTTCCACTTCTTTTTTGCTGAGTGAGCTGCTCTACCTGCTAATTACTGCAACAGCCAAAACCCACTCTGTTTCTGGGATGCCAGAATATACAACATAAAACACATATTAAGGAAGATGTAGGACACAGGGATGAGATTTTTAACTCCTCAAAGTAAAGCTCATGCAAGGTCTGATCTCAGCACYGCATCTTAATCAAAGTCTTCAGGCGGTTAAGTGGGAACTGGACAAAAAACTGCATTTTCAGGGAGCCTTGATTAAAACTGGTAAATAAAATTCATCAGAAATTTCAGTCTTTYCCTACAGTTCTTGCTGCAGTTCTTCACACAGTACCAGCTATCTCCTCCATTTCTTTTTTATACCACCCACAGCAGTTTGTAGACACAAAGAAGAAACAAAGACAAAAAAGAAGTTTCCAAACTAAAAAACTTATTTCCAGCATTTCTGTCAGCAGAAATAAAATGCATAACCCATTATTTCTCTTTTAGATATCTTTCACTGTACACAAGGACAGGAGTTTCATCTGGAACAAGAAATTTTCTTCCTCATTGTTTCTTCTCCAAGTTGGCCCCAAGCATTTAAGAGAGAGCAAATGTGTGGAGACATGCAAAAAAAAAATTGGCAATTTGCTTTGCTTGTCCTTAGCAAAGAGCCAGATCCACTACAGGTATTACAGAAGACTGCAAAGGCAAAAGGATTCCCAATCAGTAACTGATGTGTTAACTACAAGCCCCATTTGTTTTAACATGGGTTTCACACTAAGATTCTACTGCAGCTTTGGTTTAGAGATCCAGACTGTGTTTTTAGGCTACAGAAATACTCATCCTCTTGCAGGTCCCATGGTTTAGGCCAGTGCTACTCAACAGATTGGGGCAACTTTTAATGAAAATAATAAAGAAAAAATAACTTCCTTCTTCCACAGAACAATATTATTGCTCCTCGCACTGCTGAAGAGACCCAACATGCGTAAGATTTGGAATAATAAAATCCATTGAAATAATGGAACAAGGCCGGCCAGGAGCTCCAATCTGAAGAGGTGACCAAAGAAACAACAAGGACCCAGCACGATAAACAACCGGGACGCTCTGTTTCCAGGAGCAGTGGTACACAAGCGTGATTACAGCCTTCACAGAAGAGAAACCACAACTGGAGAAGCCTTTCATATAACCAGGGGAGCGGATTCCAACATGAAAAGCCTGAGGCAGCACGATTTCTTTAGACTACATAAAGCAGCCACCGAAAGGATGCCAGACAACCTCCTTCTGTGCTTTGGAGTCTGTGCAGTCCCAGCAGAGCAAACTCATCCAACAGAAACCTTCCCAGGGGCCGGGACTGCTGAGGAACAGCAGCACAGCATCGAGGCTCTGTCACTGCGAGCATCTTTGCAATCAAATCTGGGGATGCTCCAGTCTCTTTTTGAGGTTTAGATGAGATTTGTCAGAAAGCAATATTGACCAAAAGGATCTGGATCTGACTTAAGGGGTCATATTTCATAAGGTGCCAGCTGCTGGAGTAACTTGGGACTGCAGAAACTGCACTTCAGTTGAAGCCACAGAGCTCAGCCAAGCATCCAAAGCACGGTCCACCTCCAATGTGTCTGCTTCCCTCAGTTCAGATTCTCAGCTCTTAGAGGCCCTGGGAACATGCTCTCGTTTCTGGAGGGTTTTGCTGCCCTCCCTTTCTGTTGTCTGCACTGATTACTACAGGAATACCCATAAATTTTGCTGGCACACTTTCATTTTCTAGTATTTTCCACATGCTCTTGCAGAACATCTTGCACTCATTATTACGGATCTACTGATTGCCAACTGATATAAGTTAATAATAAGTGAAGATATTGCACAGCCATTTGGGCAAAGGTTTACAGGAATTTTACAGGAAATTTTTCATAAATTTGGGCCCTTACTGAAAGAGTCCAGTCAAATACCACATTAGGTAACACAGGCTGCCTCCTGCTGCTCCAAAGGGTTGCTAAATTATGCTTCTATTCACATCTTGCACTACCCTGTTTTGCTTTGAACTTTTAAGCACTTTTCAAAGTCTAATGTGTGTCCTGCAGAAACTTTTAAACAAGACTTTTTATTCATAACCAGTACCAGAATTTTTAATTGCAATATAGTCACTTAAAAAGGTCAGCTTTCAATGTCTTTGGGAAAGCGTGTTTTTGTGTTCTCCTCATATATTTGCATTTTATTCATTTGCTAAATTCATTCTGCATGCATAATAAATATCTCCAGGAAGCAGTCTTCCTCGGCAGTTTGCAGCAGAGTGGTGTCTCATGACTCCTATTTACTTTTTAATTAAAGGAGAACAAGTTAGGACAGTGTGGCTGAGAAGTGAACCCCTATCTCGTGGCAGTTTACAAAACAAGGCAAATCCTTGCTTACACGCCAATTAAGAACATTGTTTATAATAACCTCATCCCAGGCTTACATGGCAATAAGAGAAGGAGGAAAAAATGTGCTTTGTTGTACGGGCAGGCTACTGAAAACCGTGTTTGAAATGCACATTTTTTTCTTTATTGGCAGAAAATGTCACAATGGTCAAGGTCTGCTGTGGCTTCACTGAGATGCACCCGCACAGCCCCTGAGCCTCATCCTGCAAGGACCACTTGCAGCACACCTAAAATAGGCTGCAGTGGGAATTACCTGGAACAAATGGGAAGAGATTGCCTCTGTGTGGGAAGGACAAGACTGTGCAGCTCACCAAAAAAMMAACCAACCCAAAAAATCCCCCTRTGATACCTGACTAATTACACCTGTAAATAAAGTTGTGCTGCAGCTTCAAGGCTACATTTAGGYTATGGTACTGAGCTACTTTTAATTTCTGTGATGAGCAGACAMAAGGCAGAACAAAATCATCAATGCTTTTAGCACTGGTTAATAATTTCCTTCTAAAGGTTCCTTATAATTGAGCGACTGCTCCAACATTTTAGGGAGAAAATTAGTTTTCGGAACTCATTTTCAGGAAASAGGAGTTCTTACATATTCTTGATGACTTTTTACTTTTTTTTTAAGATTGGTGATGGTTTTGACTGGGATAGAGTTAATTTTCTTCACAGCAGCTGGTGTGGGGCTGTGTTTCGGAACTGGAAGCAGKGTTGATAATTCAATGTTGATAATTGCCCTTACACAGAGCCAAGGGTTTTTCTGCTCCTCACCCTATCCCACCCTGACTCCTGAACAAGCCTTATACTRAAGTGGATTAACTAATTATTTCTGAAATGCTTTTTAACACTGTAAGTTCTACAAAATACCAACTGTTACATAGCAGTTACATTGAGATAAACAGAATTACAGCTACTTTCAAAATTAATAACAGTACCTACTTTTTGAAATACAAATAATTTCTCTAAGGAGAAGCAAAGTTGAATTTGCATACACAACTGCCYGAAGTTACTACTTGTTACTGTTCAGTAAATAGTCCCCAAGAAACCTACTTTCAAAATAAAAGAATCCAATTGTTCTTTCTTCTCTGCAATTATCCCAACCTCAGCTTTGGCATCATCATAACAATTTTTCCCCCCTGATAAACCGTCTCAATTGGAAGGTACCATATGGGCCATATTCATTATCAAAACCTAATTTTTCCAGAGCAAAACATTTAAAGGTGAGATTAAATTTCAAGCTGTAATTTCTAATTTCCTGTCCATACTCACGTCTATCTGCATTTCTCTTGAGCTGCTTCTGACCCATTTAGCAGCAGTTCAGTAATTCTGACACTCACCCCATTCTCAAGACGGCTTCAAACTCCTGCATAAACAGATCTTACAAAGTTTTTTAGCAACTCCTGCAGAATTGCTTTGAAGGAGAAAACTCAAAGCTCATCCTGGTTCTATAGATGCTCATCTTTAAGCATAATGCAAAGCTCAATCTATTTTTTGTTCTGTGAATATTACATTTCAGGTGGTGTGCAGCATATTCAAACAGACCATCCACATCAATATGAAAAATAATGACTTCCCAAAGGAATTTCAACATTTGCCTCATTGACATCCAGCACCATAAACTAATAATCTTTAAAATGTAAATAAGACCTGAGTTTTACCACTCCAGGTACCCCATGCAATCACCAGCCAATACATAAATTCAAAAGGACATTCACAAAATAACATGTAACTCGTAATAAGCTTAGTATGGATTTCTGTTTATGCTAGAGGACGTGGAAGGAAGACAAAGCAACCAGAAAAGCACAGAATCATTGGAAAACTGCAGCAAAAGCAACCTCTGGAATTATAACCTCCACCAGTGCAAATGAAACACCAGTTCAGAGAAACACAGCAGAATTATTGCTCACACTGGAACACACCAGTCTGAACAAAAAGCACGTGAAATCTCATACAGGGCTACTTGGAAAGGGAAAGGAGGAACATCCACCAACCACCAGCACAGAACTTCACTTGCATTATCTTCATCTGCATTAGGGGAGATTGTTAATATGTCTTCAAAACAATTAATTCAATACTAATTGGGACTGAGGAAGCTCATGCTATCTTTTATCCTAATACTGGTAGTTAAAAGGTGATTTTAATTGCCACAGTAATCAGATATAATGAAGAGCAAAACTGTTTCTGATTAAATAACATTTGCATCAGAATTGCTGTTAGACACTTGGCAGCTCCCAGAAAGCTGAATTCTCCAATTCCTTTTCTCTCTCTCTGCTTCAGACATGCCCACAGAAGCAATACTGCAAGAATTCTGCAGATGTTCAATCAGGTGGAAGTCATGAAGGGCTTCTCCTCCAAACTCATCTCCCATAAGGAGAAAGAAGGGTTCATGATTTGAACTGTGAAACTTCAGATCTGTAGGTATGTGCATAAGGCACTCAAACCTCTCTATGCCTCCAAACTTTACCAGGAACCCTGGGCTTTTCACCTAATGCTAACAGTTTTGATAATTTTTTTTGAATTTTGATTTTTATAGCGCTCTTCTTTATTTTTGTGTTCATCTTTTAATGTTTTGGGATGCTCAGCAGGTTTTTTACCAGTTTGCATGTGGTGCTTATGTGGCAGCTCAGTTACACAAAGCACAAAACCACCAAACTGAGTAAAGTGGTCTTCAAAATACTGGCAAGTGTGAGTTACTTCATCACTAGGAATTATTCAGAACAATTCTTGATTMGGGCCACACTGTGGTTTTCTACACTTACACAAGGAACAGGTATTAATTTTAACAGTTAATTAATTAGAACTAATCTAATCCGGATTCTCCAGTGACCACTAAAAAGTTGCCACTGAATAGTCAGATAACAGGAAAAATACTTACTATAGAACTCCACAAAAAGCTGGGAAATAACAGGAACCCAACTGCTCTGACCTCAAAGGCTGCAGCACTGAGCTCAAATCTGACTCAGGGAGATCCAGAGCTGAGAGAGGGTGAGGTTAAAACAAGCCTTTGGGTGAAAATCACCTTGTCAAAGTGACAGCTTGAGAGGACATCTGCCTCCTTCCTCTGAGTCTTCTGTGTCACATTCACTTAGACAAATTTACAAACTATTTATATAAGCAGCAATGAGCACACAGAAGTAGCTGCATCAAGAAAAGATTAGTTATTTGGCAAAAAAAAGTCAATTGAACATCAATGTCATGGAATCCAGGGGGGATGGAGGTTTAGCCCTCCTCCCACCACAGCAGCAGAGCTGTAATATGTGAAATGGATATTTCGATATATTTAGAAATAGGAAAAAAATATTTCAGAAGTATTAAACTAACTTTGTGTCTCAGGTTTACAAACATTAGTTATTTAAATGGCAGTTTTGGTGCACTGGGCCATGCAAAGACATTCGTACATTTGCATTTTCATTAAGAGAGGACTAAAATGCAAAATTAAACTTTAGTTGTATCAGGAAAAGATTTTCATGATGGAAAAAAAAAATGCTGTCAGTGTAGTGAGGCATCTGTGCCACTGCTCAGAGTGGTCTCCCTCAGCTGCTCGAAAACTGAAGGGCTGCAGAAAAGTGAAGGGGAGCTCTCAGGACTGAGCTGAGGCAATTTTAGAAGTTCAAACTGAGAGCTGCAGCCCTTAGCCCAGCCCAAGCCACYGACAGCAGTGTCTAAGTGGGCTTTCCACACTTATCAACAGCTCACAAACATTTTGGCTGCACTGGCTCGAGTGGTAGTTCAAATAAACTCTCTGTGTGTGTCTTCAAGCACTCTGGCAGAGGGAGGGTGATGAAGGGATATTTGGCTGGTTCTCATCCCACTCACAGAAAAGTGCCTGTCCAGATTACTGCGGACTTTTTTTTTGGGAGGTGGCAGATATTAAAAAAATATTAACCAAATGCTGAAAGAATGGATAGAAAAGTCTCATTAGAAACCTTCATTTAACTTCACAAAGTAAAGAAAATGTATTTATGCATCCCCTGTGTTTGAATTTTGTATTTTGCTTATAGTTAGAATGAAATTAMCCTTTATATGATCTGATATTAAAGTCTGTCATCTTTACAAAACAACAGATTTGTTCATTAAAACTTCTGCTACAGAATATTCTATGCAGTGACACTGCCAGTTCAAGCAAGGCCAAAGATAACAGGATTTATGGCACCACTGCAGAAACCCTCCAAAAAGCAAACAGCATTTTTCCCTGAGCAGGGCCTGTTAAATGGGTAACAAACCCAGGTGTTTTCATAGCTGGGTCAGATTAGCAGATTAACACAAACTCAGAGAAACTGAACAAAAAGCCGCAAGTAATCTCTTGCCTAAATCCAATTTTACCACCTCCACTTGCCTTCTGCAGCCAGGCAGGTAATGAATAAAGCCTGTATTTTACAACTTTCTGGAAATCTGCACAGCAACAATACCAAGCCCATGCCATTCCTTCTGCTTTCTTACCTTCCTCTCTCCCAGGGTGGCCTCATGTGAAATACAATATTCTCACAGCTGACAAGCTCAAAACATTGCTTTTTATCGTGCTGAAATGTCACTCCGTACTCAGGCTCCAAGCTCAACTAGGTTTTCCAGCTCCTAATAGGACTACTGGGAGAACATCCATTCTAACACAGACCCCCAAGCCCAAAAAGAAAGACATTAATTGCCACAACACCTTGATTATGGAGAGGTTTACAGAATGAAATTAACAAAACAAGTAAGACACTTCTTCTTGGAAGCCAATCCATAAGAAAAAAAAAATCAATTAAGTGCTACAAGTGCACAAAAGCCAATAATTCACACCGAAAYGCCTCGAAAGGAACATTACACGTAAGAAGTGGCAGATACGGAATGACATGATCAGGTGGCTGAAACAAACCAGAATTTTCCATTTTGAAAAGTGAACCTTTTTCAGCTTTCAGAAGAGCCAGCAAGTATTTCTCATATTGATCAGAAAGAGCCTTCTGTTTGTCACTCCCGACCTGCTTTTGCCTTGAACAAATCCCTCTGCTAAGAACGACGCCTTACCTTTGTTCATGTCAATCAGCTGCTGCTTCTTCTTCTGCCGCTCCAGCCTCTCCCGCTCTGCCTTCTCCTTGGCCAGCTTGGCTCTCTTCGTTTTCTCCTCCAATTCTCTTCTTTTGTTGTTTTCTTTTAATGCCTCCTGCATCAGATGAAAGGAATGTGAGTGCCTATCCAGAGAGGAAACCCCAAATAACCCGGTTTACACAGATCCTGTGTTTACAGGCAATGAGAGGAAAAAGAACAGGGATCTGACCCAACACTTGGAGCATCCTCAGAAATCCTGGAGGGAACACAACACAGCACATTATTTGTACACATGAGCATTACTGATCAGAACAATGGAAACTGAAATAGCTTTGCATTTATGGTGAAGGAAAAATAATAATTTGTTTCAGCAGCAGCGTGTTTGTATTCTTCCCTATTAAGATTGCAAATCTGCCTTAAACCCATGCCTTGCTCTTGGGAGGGATGAGTGGGGATGAAGCCAAGCTTCCACTATGATGGAAATTCAGTTACAAGTGGCTGGAACTCAAGTACTACAATTTAAGTTACAGTTCATAAAATTTTTTTGTTGAAATAGACAGTCTGGGTCACCAAAATACAGAAAACACAGGAGAAGAAATGAAAAATAGCTGAGTTTTTAGATTATGAATATAAAAATCTCTGAGATAGCAGGTTATACAAAGTAGCAAATTACAAATCCAAGACTCTCAAATGCTTCCAAATGCAGAATATTCATTCAAGCAAGCATCCTTCAGTGTGCAAATGCCATTTCAGGAGCTTCCTGAGGTCGAACACCACATTTCAGCCCTTCCCTCACAGCTGACCCCGTTTTGCAGAGACTCTGGACACCAGGCACTGGTGATGGTACCCATGGCCTCACTGCAGACTGCACCGAGAACTGCACTCCGTGCCCCACCACAGAGCCAGCTGCACCAGAAACACCAGAAACACCTTTTCTGTCAGAAAAAAGGGAACTAAGGGGCAAAATCAATGTTTAATCCCTTTTGGTTTTGGACAGTTCTGTCGCTGCACATTCAATCACACTTGACAGAGATTTCATTTTCCTGCAACTTCCCAGGCTGTAATGGAAGTAAATGCCCCCAATCTTGGGAGAGAAAGCAAATATGAAATGTCATGGTTGCCCTGGTAGCTCAGTGCCATTGACACGCTGTGATTAGATCATAGATTCTGTCACATTTTCTACCAGGGAAACTACAGCAGACTGAACTAAACAAGCTCTAAAGTTATTTTACCTGGAAATTCTCTTTGAGCCCAACTGTATGAGTTTTATCTGAAGGGAGATTCTGTGGAAATTCAGACTGCACTTCATAAAATGCAATGGATATTGAACCAATGGTGATTAAGAAAACAAAAAGCCATTCAAAAGAAAGGTTTCATCTTCCTGAAGGACAGTAAGATACAATACTGATAACTCTGTGTGAGAGTATCCTTTTTATCTACCTACACCCATCCACCACCTGGAATGTACTTGCTTTTTATTACCTTCCATCAGGCAGTTGGACTCTTCACTATTTCATATTTTTTGTGTCATTTACTGCTCTACATTTAGTGAGAGTTAGATGAAAGCTGGAAAAAAATCATTGGCAAGAACATACTCCCACCTGGTAGCAAATTCAGTGCAGAAAGCAAAATAAATCTATGTTCATCTATATTTATAAACATACTTGAATTAATATTGCTAACAAATTTGATCACAGTTTCTCAAAACTGACTGCTGATGAATGCAAATAAAGAGAATTCTGACTCAGGTGTACACTGGTTTCTACAGCATTTGCTCTGCCTGAATTACACCACCAATCCTTTCAGTTTCATTTTCTGCAGTTCTACTGCAAAGGGTTATTCTTCTCTCTCGTGTGGCTTTGGATACTTCATTATTCAGTATTCCCCATTCTCCAGACTGTGGAAAAGCCCAACAATATCCAATACAAAGGGGACGTGATTCTGCCCCTGCCTTCCCACAGTGTCATTTGGGCCCCCCCAATATGAAGCTAAACATTAAATAAAACTAAAAGAAGTCCCATGCTTTCACCTCTTTTTCCTTTGGCATGCTTTTATACTCCCCTCGACCTTTTCCCTTCCAAACATTTGAGTTGCAGTGGATTTCTTTTAATACAGATCAGTGCTATTCCAGATTAATAGGGTTTTTTTTTTTTTAAGTAGCAAATGCCAGTAATCCCCTTTCTGTGTAGTTTTGCAGGTTAAATTACCTCAAAAGGTAAAGATCAGTTTGAAGACTGAAAA
This sequence comes from Parotia lawesii, assembly GCA_003713295.1. NCBI lineage: Eukaryota > Metazoa > Chordata > Aves > Passeriformes > Paradisaeidae > Parotia > Parotia lawesii. Next base: position 6,233,819 of record RAHM01000020.1, on the reverse strand, counting down.
AAATAGCTCTGCAATCAGCCCTGCTTTTAAAAGAGGGAATAAAATTCAGCAGTTTTGTTACTGCAATATAATTCCACAGTGACTGAGTACTTACTACTGTTCATAGGTATTTACTACACAACTAAATTTATTCTCTAATTAAACTAATCTAGCTACAAATCAGACAAAGAAGCAATCCATTGGTAAGAATAAAAGCCTTCTTAGCAGCCTGAGAACACATTTTGAAAAGTACTCATCTAGAAACCGTCTTCTGAAAACATATAAGTGCATGCAAAAAGGGAAATCATTTCCAAGTGAATCTCAGCTGACAGAAATACTTAAATGCACAAAACCCTTTTATTGATGTGCTGTTCATGACCCTCTGTTATTTTGGTTGCTGCGTAAGGGCAAGCAGTTTTGCTAATTCAACAGCAAATTAGAAGTTAGAGAAAGTTTGAGTGTGGGTTTGCTTTGTTATAATAAAAACAAAACCAAATTATTGTCTCTCCTAGCAGAGAACCAGATTCAGCAAGGAATATTATCTCTTTTTAAGTGAGTTAGTTGAAGAGGCACATAGTTTGATGTTCCCCCTTGTGTTTATTAGGATTCACTGAAGTGCAGCTCTTGTACTCGGGACTGCCAGTTTACAGTTGGCTTCCTTAAGAAGCAAATAAAAAATTAACGCATCTCTTGCATTCTGTACATATCTTAAGTTTTGACAGACAAACATATTCACACATCGACACGGTTGTAAATAGACTCTCAAAGGTAAATTATTAAAAACAAGGAGAAAGAAAACAAACTGTAATGCACAAACCTCCCTGGATATTAAAGATGCAGTTGGCTACAAAGTGGTCATGCACCAATAATGAGGGCTGCCTGTGATCCCTCAGGCCTTCCCAAAATTTGCCTTGCAACTGCAAAATATGTCAACTGAAGCTCCAGCAAAATAATCTTCTTCAGTCATAAGTCATTAGGAACAATAAACTCAGATTAACTGGAAGTTAATCTACAGAAATAAAGAGAGTTAAATCCAGCAGATTGAGCAATCGGTTTACATGTAAAAGAAAGATCTTTCATGGGTATGCTTGGAGAATAACACATTTAAATACATTGTGATCCCTACGAAAATAACGGAAAAGAGGTGTAACGAGCTGGAATTAAGCAAGAGCAGACAAATTGAACCTCCTGCTGGGTGGCCATGAAACAGTAAGCAGAGAAGACGAGGTCTGGGACAGTGCCCATGGCTCGTGCAGCGGGGCCACCCCAGTGGCACAAATGTCCTGGGCTTGCCAGTACAGATGAAAGGCTTGGCCAGCGGAGCTGCTGCTGCCTGGGCAGGCAGGGAGAGGGGTTTGCTGCTGCCCTTTCAGCTGGGATGCAAAACCACTTCCACCTGTGCAGTGCTGGAAGGCAGAAGAGGTTTGCAGCGTTTCCTGAGCCAGAGTTAAGACTACCAATGAAAAGGTGCATGGCATCACTTAAAGACTCAACTGTGTAAGTTGGAATCATCACTAAATAGCCCCCGAGTGGACAGGCTTGGGAGTGTTTTTCCACCTCCCTTCAATCAGTATTTGGACAGCAGAATAAACACACATGCCTCATTCAACTGAAGGAGACACGGAGCTGAAGTACACCCACACACAAACAAAACTGTTTCATTGTCTTTAAAAAAAAAAAAAATCCACAACAACTTGAAAACCCCAGGAAAACAAATGTTGGCTGTTCGGGTACAATCCTAAAAGAGAAACCAAAGCCCAGGGCAGACCAATTATTGCTTTGTTCCAAAAGCAATCTTTCTGGATCAAGGAAGGAAGAGACAAATCAATATTCTGGCACACCATCACGTGAGCACAATCCTTTAGACTTTTTAACAAAAATTCACTCTAAGGTAAATCTGTAAGAACGGTTCATACAAAAGCCTGAGCCCGGTAGAAAAAGTAAATTACTCTTTTTAACAGCAGGACCTTGAATGTGATGTGTTGAAAGGTTTCAAAGTTTCTGGGTAGAAATTCTCAACAGATTGTAAAAGAGACTCTGAGAATTCCACACAGTGTAGTATGCAAAGACACAATGTAATTAAATAACAAAATAAAACTGCCCGGGCTGGAAAGCTTTTGCAGGCTTCCTTAGAGACAGGGTCGGTGGACTATGGAAGGAAGCATTCCAGAGGGTGTGTGGCATTACTCCAAAGAAATAACAAATGTGAAAAAACAGCACTGGAGGCACACGCTGGCACAGCTGCAGGTTTTTTCTTGAGGTTTCTTACACCTTGCACTTCGTGCTTCACTCTGTGTTCTGCCAGGATCACCCAATTCCATCAGCTTGCCTGGGTTTCTCTAAACGTGCTAAGCAAGCAAATATGAACTTAAGGAAGTGAATGAGCTGTAATTTACTCCAACATCAGCAAGCTAAACGAAGCTGCAATAATGCAGTGATCAATCTGAAATCACAATTAAGACAAATACGGATTCCAATTATCAAATTATCTTAATATGATATAGGAACAAACAGAATGATGAGACTATGTATGTGAAACAAAATTGTGGAGATTTTAGAGAGAAGTCAGGTTCATTCCAACACATGAGAGCTTTTCAGAAGCAGTTAAGTGCAGGTGTTGGCATCTGCAGCCTGCACACATCATCTGGGGAAGGGTCTCTGCTGGACCTGGGATCAGGCCAAAGGGACTCACTCAGGGCAGGTAATGAAGTCACTTCTTAACAAGAGCTTTTCAACAGCTTCAGTTCTGCCACAGTCAAAATCCCAAACTGTGCTTTGCTTTCAGAGTGGAATGAGGATTCAAAATCCTCATTTAAATATTACAAACTTCCAAGATAATGCCTGGAAACAATGACATTTCTCAGTTGGACTCATTGCTACCAGCACTGAATATAAAACAAAAAAATCTAAAGAAAACTTTTTAATCGTGTTCCTTTCAAGATTAGGAAATTTAACTTCATGGTTTCCTTTAGACCATGTTTGCCCCTATTACTTTTGAAAATATTCCTTAACCAATGGCATCTCTACCCTGAAATACGACATTCAGTGCTTTTACCCCATCCACAATGGCAACCACCTCAACAGAGAAACAGGTGAGAGAGGTCACAACAAAATCCCAACTCCATCTCTGCAGTTATTTCTACACTTGCCAACACAGTGTACTTGAACTCAGTTCAATTTCTTTTATACTGTTTATTTTTACATCTTTTGGGGAGATTCCAAGAGAAATGTCATCCTTGTGTTTTACATGATGAATAAAGCACTTATCTAGCAGCACTAACCCCTTGTAAATAAAGCTGAATTACTGCTCCTATGTGAATACTTTTGCTGCTGATTCCACCACCTGTGTCCTTTTCCTGGCCTGGACCTAATTCCTGATTTGCTCAGTATAATGGTTAAAACTTATTCTGCTCAGCACTAGCTGGATGTATACCCTCAGCTGAGAATTTAGAGAGATTACAAAAGGTTTGTATTTCGGGTTTGGTGCGGGGGGAGGAAGGGCTCGCTATATATTGCCTGTTAATAAGGACAGGGTTTCACTTTTGATATAACCTCCTGGGAAATTTTGCTGAAGAAAATACTTCTTGCTCATTATTCTTTATTTTTCCATAGCTTCCTGCTAGCTGGAAACTGTTATCTTTCAGACTGCATTAAAGAACTGTTACTTTTTAGGCAGAAGGGACAAAGTGTATTCCCAGACAAATAACCAGGGAGAACAATGAATAAACAGAGCCTTTCTTTTAAACCACTCCTGAATTACAAACTCAATTTATGAGTTTGAAAGCTGGGAATTCAGCCTGACTATGCATTGTATTTCACAGTAAATCAGATGTTTATTACGTATTTATTTATGTATTGTATATTCATTGATTTCTATTACTGTAGCAAATGACCTGCTGCATTCTAGGGACATTTCAAAAAAGCCACAAAAATCCCATTCCTGAGTCACAGAGCTTGAAACTGACTTTGAAGCAAGTTATAAACAAACAAATATGAGGAAGAAGAAAAGGTCTCACAGGTACATTTATACTCAGGACGCTGAATCCACTGTGGTAAAACGTGGTTTTTATGAAGGCAACATAACAGATGTTCTGTGTCTGTCTGGTACAGGGCATCAATCTTACAAATCTTAACAGCCCGGAGTAGTGGTCACCAATAAAGAGTGTTCAGTTTGCTGAGTATTTAATGTGTCCTCTCATTCTGGGGAGATTTTCAGTTTGTGGATGTTGTACTGCAGGGCTCACAGCAGCCATCAATCAATACCAGTGTTGATGCAAAAGGACAATTTATCTCACTGGTGGTGTACCAAACCCATCCCTCATTCTGCCAGCTGACGAGTTACTCACAACTCACATCTGCCTAAACACTGACTTAGCTGGAGTGCAACCCTTCTTCTCCAGGTACATTTCTCATGTACTTGAAGATTTAATTCCTTATTCAAAGAGCTGCATTTACACAAATGTGAGGGAAGCAGTCAGCGCTGATAAAACTGTCTGCCAGATAAAAAAATATCACTGCACTGAACAAAACAGCCTCTCTGCATTTCATACAACTACACCCACAAATGCCTCTTCCTGCTTCAGAAACAACTTTGTTTTTTTAGACTCAAAATTCATCTTTAAGACTATCTGCATTAAAAGGAAGCCCGCAGAGCAAACAAAGTTTAAAACGTTTAAAAACTCTGCAAGAGAAAAGAACTGTTCCTATCTAGTGCCGAGGCACATATTCCATACAACTTCCACAACACAATCACATTGAAAGGAAGTTTATGTCCGTTTGCAAATGGAGGCATGGCAGATTTGGTGGATGTTTTTAAATCCTCTACCACCACCAAAACCAGACATTCAGAAAGTGACAGCTTGAAAACATTACAGGTCACTTGATATAACGTGAGAGACAGCAAGTTAAAGAACACAAATAGAAAAGAACAAACTGGCATCTTGCTCCAGGCAACTGGTGAATCATTATTTGATAAGAGCCTGATCCATTTGGGTTTGATGTTGTATCAGGTTGCAATTGTCCTCAAGGACAACCAAAATCTGTGTTTACTTTCAATGGAATAAAGGACTAAAATCAATAAAAATATAAAAAATACTTCTTCTTCAGAAGAGTCCTAAATATCCAAGAGAGATTATTATCCAGTGAATCTTTAACTGCAAAGAGGAAAAGAAAAAAAAAACCAAACATAACAAAACCACTCTTTTTGCTAGTTTTTATTCAATTTCTCTGCAGTTGTCAGCTCCTGGAGAATAATACACCTTTTTCTTTATTCTTCTCCAGGCTTGAATTTGACTCGTGTTCCACTGGCAAAGGAAAGTCCTGCTGAAATACTTTACTTAATTCCTGGGATGCTCCAGCAATCTGAAGAACTTTTGAGCCTCTAAACTAAACTGGCTCATGGCACAAGAAAGGAGCTTTACCAATAGACAGGCACTGGCAAGAACATAAAAGAATGATGAACAGGAAAAAATGAGTTATCAATATCTATGAAATATTTGGAATTATACTTCAGCCAATTACCAAAATACTAAAAGAAGTTAATGGGACCACTTAGAGAAAGCAGGAAGGTATTAGAGCAATCTGAACTGGGCAAATTTAATACACATGCACGCTCTAGGGAATGTTTGGAGATGTTCTCCAGCCTCAGTCTTATCTGATTGCTCCTGAATTCTTATCAGTAGTTATTACTTTTTTAAAGTAAATCCCACAGATTAAAGGAGTTTCTGCATATTTTTCCTCTGGGGAAACTTCTTGCAAGCACCAAAATGTTGCGGAAAATCTCAATTTTTTTTTGTAATTTTTTTTTTCCCGTTATAGAAAAAAAAAATGCTTTACTGTGAACTTTTAATGTTCGCCTTAGGCCTTCCTCAAGTGCCTGGAAAAAAATTAGATCCCTGAACAAGAACCTTTGTGTCACTGAAGTCTACAAGGTTCTGCTTCAGTGAATAAAATAAGTCAAGAAATTCTCCAAAGACTTAATTACAATTCCTGCCACTGCTGCCTGTGCCTGACCGAGCGCGGTGACCGAAGCACAAGCGACGCTGTGCAAAAGGAGGGGTCTCCTCCAGCTACACACGCCTTGGATTTCACTGTGTCACACTGGAGCATTACTGGTCAAATTAATATCCATCACACTTATGGTCCAAGCCCATTTCATTACTGAGTAACTTTCTTTAGAATAGGCTTAGCAGATAAAAGGACAGATAAAATGATAAAGACCACAGCATCAGAGGGATATAATTAACTATTCGGACTCAACAGGTAGCATTAGAAGAGTATCCTGGGAAAGTATTTTGTCCACTTTCTAAAATTATAAAGGAATGCCAGAAACCAGCCCTGCTTTTCTGGGAGCTCAGAAAGACTATTTATGGTATGAATTTTCTATTGAGAAAATCTTTCACCTACCAGAAAGAAATCTTACACTTGGTTTGTCCACTGATTGTCCACATATCCAAATTTTAAACCCCAAGAAAATCCATTAAAACTGATTCATTCTATAGCTGAAACATAAAAGTTGAATTAAATTTGAAAATTTTGAAAATATTTTCTAACTACCCACATGTCTCAATCTTACCCACAGCTGAGTTGCCAAGTTACAAACTGGAGGACAATATGTCACGACCAAAATCTAAATAATTCTGGAAACATTCACCAAAATTCCTGCTATGGAACAAACCACAAAATGAAGTATAACAGAAAAAACAGAGAGACAAGGAAAGAATTAAAATCGGGAGAAAAAGATATAAGAAAATACATAACATTTTGCAGGTATTACTCACCAAAAACAGAGTTCTGAAGTTGCTCAGATCGCCAAAGAATTCTTCTATGCTTATTGCTTTGGGATCAAAGGTGAAGTATTCTCCCAGATTTTCGTACAATTTCGTCATGTTGTTGTGCATGTTGGACAGTTTTTCATATTGCTCTCGGGCACTCTCAGCAAAGCTGTGAGGTTTTGTTAAGGGAAATGGCTCAAATGCACAATCTCACAGCACATAAAGGAAACAAAGCACACAACTAAGAGAACTCAGCACCAAGGTCACAAGTGGAAAATGTGCAAGTGCTGTTCTGCTTCCAAATATGACACGTTTATGAATTAATATTAACGTCTGCGAGTTCATGCCAACATTTCCATTAAATGATCCCTTTCCAATGGTGAAGATTTGCCACCGACAGAGAACACAACTTGCTCTATAAAATTTATAAACATTGCGGACATTTCTGAGATGAATAATTTTATAAAATGCATTCTCTATGAAAACACAGTGAAATTTAGTTTGCTGTGAGAATCTGTGATCTCTCACTGCTCAGGTGATGTCCTGTCCCCCAACTCACATCCATATATTTTATGTGTAAAATGTGCATAACTATCAGTGACAAAATCATACAGTATGACAACTTATTTTCTTTGCCTTTTATTACAAAATTCTTCTCTGTGGATTCCTTCCTGCCCAGCCACACAGCTCATGCCTCAGGCTGCCTGTATTAGGTTCACTTTTCTGAGGCACACTCTCAACTCTGCAATTTCACAGAACTTACAAAAATGAAATATCCACCCACCCATCCCAGCAAACTGACAAACAGCTTTGAAAAATTATTAGTGAGAAAAACACCATGGAACAACAAAAGTCTTTTTTTTTTTTTTTTCTTTCCTTAGGAAGTGTGGAAGCCTAAAAATGAGACTGAGATTGACTTTCATCCCAGCAGCCACCATTAAAAGTTTCACATAACGCTTTTAAATAGAAAAATGTGGTGCTTTTTTTCCCCACATGGAAAAAAAAAAAAGAATTTTTGAACAATTATTTTGCAAATAGAGAAAGGGTGCAAGCTAGTAAGGGAAATATTAGTTTGCCTCAAAGCAAGTACATTTCACTCTGCTCTTTTCTTCTGTGGGGTTGTTTAGAGCCGCAAAGTCACAAATCACTGGGAAAAACACAGCTGCTACAGGATTAAACCAGTTCTGCTGATAGTGAATTGAAGCTGATGAAAGCGTTTGCTGCACATATCAAACCCCAAGAATAAAAGACACGAGTTATTCCCTGAGCTACAGAGACGCTGCAGCCCRGCTCCCCGCGGCTGTTCCCTGCAGCAGCCCCGATCCGCGCGGGCTCTGATCGCTAACGCAGCAGGGCTCACGCTCCAGCCTTCCGCAGACCTTCCCCGCTCGCCGGAGAGCTGCCTGCTCTCGCATCTCTAATTGCACAACGCTCCTGAGACGGCAGCCTCTCTGCAAAACAACCACCGGCCTGCAAACTGAGCAGGGGACGGACACACACAGAGAAATCGGAACAAAAATCCATTTCTTTTTGACACTGGACTGAACCCAAAAGCGATGCTCCAGAAAATTGCAGAATAAAGCATGGAAATTCAGGTGGATGTTCTATGATAACATTCCTGTAGCATCTGGATGCTGCTGAGTACCTAAAAGGCTGCCACTGCACAAGCTACATGCAAGCACAACAAAGCTGAAAAAAAATACCTTCCACTGGAAAGAGGCCTAGTATTCCACCTGGATTGTCCCATTTTAACTAGTGGGAGAGTACATAAACAATCATTTAATAATTGGTTCTTAAAAGTATGATTGAAAACTTTATCAATATAAATTTTTCCAAGCAATCCTCTCTTCTTCCCTAAGGCCTCACTGGTGTAAGAGCAAAGCTGGTGGCTCGTAATGTTCATTTAGGAACAGAAACCAACACAGTGATGGATATTAATATATAAAACCAGGATTCTGAAAGAGCAATATCTGCCTGTGGAGTACCACAGCAGTGGCGATACCTCAGTCTCAGTTTATTGAAAACAAGTTTAAGCTGCTTGATCAGAATTTCAAGCTTGGACTGTTGAGTCGCTCATCTCAACAAGATAAACCTGGTATGGCTCAGTCTTCAGTGACATTTAACTGCACAAAAGGAAATGAAAGTTTAATGGCAAGAATACATTAAATAGGTAATAATGGCACATTACTGAATTATTGAGCACAGTCTAAAAATTTCAGAAAAACATGAATTGCCTCAGAGTCAGCAGATTGCTGTCGTGAGCAACTCATCAAAAATACTAAAAAGAAATACAAATATATATATAAATGTACAAATTGATTTTGTGGATCCTTTAAAAACAATCTTACATAATATATTAGAAAACCAAAAACGACTGAAAAGTCTGAAAAAAAGAAAAATACTTTGACAATTCCAGATTTGCAGCCAATTCTTGGAGACAAAGCTCCCAGTTCTCCACTCAGGTTGCACATTCACATAAGAAATAACAACAGTAAGCACTAAAAAAACCCAATACTGCTACTGAAAGTAGAAGACATTTTAAAGCACCACTCTAGAAATATACACAGTGATTCCAATATAATTATTTTTTGTCTATTAAGTACCAAACCACAAGTCAGAAATATCTTTAACACATGGCCTGCAAGACAAGGCGATACCAGCAAGACGGATGAATGGGATGAGCAAAGAGAGATTTGAGTATTTCAGCTGTGCTTAATTTTGAAGAAGRCAAGTCAGAGCTGTGAAGACAACAGTTCCCAGTCACAGACCATGCAATATGAACAAAGTTACTGTCACACTCCATATGCTTCACCCAACCTTCCTTCTTATAAAGTATTAGTAGCTTAAAACATCCTCTTGAAACGCACTAATTCAGCCAACAGAGCAATCCCAGTGGAGCAGAGCCAGGTATGTCTACACTATTTCATGAAAAAAATTGTGAGGAATCAAAGGTATCTCGACTTTGTGTAAGAGCAATACTTAATTCCAACAGTTTTTTACAGAAGCTTTACTGACTGCTCATTTAAAAACTCTAAACATGGTTTCATTCTCGCCATTCTAAACCAAACCAAAAATGACAGATTTTTTCACTAACAAGTCTAAAGGTGCTTGCTCAATTAGGAGAAAGAAGCTGGTTTTTATTCAGAAGCTGGTTTTTTCCACATAACCATATTTCTCAGTTTCTTTCATAACCTTAAGAAAATTCTATGCCAATACTTCACTGCAAAAGCTATTAGACACCCTGTGCAAAGCCTAAAATAATTTAAGCAATCAATGGATGTAAACCTTAATATGCTGCTGTGCTACCACTTTATGTCAGAGATAAAAAATCACTAATCAGTAATTATAGGAGAAATTATTTCTTTAAGTCCACATGAGGACCCCTACCGTTACCCTTCCATGTTTTCTACTGGTTTTTTCCATTTTCATAGATGAAAAATGAGACCAGAGAAATCAAGGTCGAAGACCTCAATTCAGCTGGGGGTTAAGTCATCACTTCTACTGTGACATCTGCTGTGGATTTCACATCAGTATCTCAGTAACTTGAACAGAAGTTAATAAAGCACCAGAACCCCTCGGACACTGCCCTGCCCAAAGGCAGCAGCCACAGCTCGGCACCCAGCACTGGATGTGCCACAGCAGGAGGAACAGCGATCACCTAACCACAGTCACAGGGAACGCACTGCAATTCCAGCACTGGATGTGCCACAGCAGGAGGAACAGCAATCACCTAACCACGGTCACAGGGAACGCACTGCAATTCCAGCAGCACTGGATGTGCCACAGCAGGAGGAACAGCAGCCACCTAACCACGGTCACAGGGAACACACTGCAATTCCAGCAGTGGATGTGCCACAGCAGGAGGAACNGCAGGAGGAACAGCAGCCACCTAACCACAGTCACAGGGAACGCACTGCAATTCCAGCAGCAGGGGATGTGCCACAGCAGGAGGAACAGCAGCCACTCAGCCACAGTCACAGGGAACGCACTGCAATTCCAGCAGTGATGTGCCACAGCAGGAGGAACAGCAGCCACCTAACCACGGTCACAGGGAACGCACTGCAATTCCAGCAGTGATGTGCCACAGCAGGAGGAACAGCGATCACCTAACCACAGTCACAGGGAACGCACTGCAATTCCAGCAGTGGATGTGCCACAGCAGGAGGAACAGCGATCACCTAACCACAGTCACAGGGAACACACTGCAATTCCAGCAGTGATGTGCCACAGCAGGAGGAACAGCAATCACCTAACCACAGTCACAGGGAATGCACTGCAATTCCAGCAGCAGTGGATGTGCCACAGCAGGAGGAACAGCGATCACCTAACCACGGTCACAGGGAACACACTGCAATTCCAGCAGCAGGGGATGTGCCACAGCAGGAGGAACAGCAATCACCTAACCACAGTCACAGGGAATGCACTGCAATTCCAGCAGTGGATGTGCCACAGCAGGAGGAACATCAATCACCTAACCACAGTCACAGGGAATGCACTGCAATTCCAGCAGTGGATGTGCCACAGCAGGAGGAACAGCGATCACCTAACCACAGTCACAGGGAATGCACTGCAATTCCAGCAGCAGTGGATGTGCCACAGCAGGAGGAACAGCAGCCACTCAGCCACGGTCACAGGGAACGCACTGCAATTCCAGCAGTGGATGTGCCACAGCAGGAGGAACAGCGATCACCTAACCACAGTCACAGGGAATGCACTGCAATTCCAGCAGTGGATGTGCCATAGCAGGAGGAACAGCAATCACCTAACCACAGTCACAGGGAATGCACTGCAATTCCAGCAGTGAATGTGCCACAGCAGGAGGAACAGCAGCCACTCAGCCACAGTTGCAGGGAACGCACTGCAATTCCAGCAGCAGCTCAGGAGCTCCACTCCAGGGCCACAGGCACTACAAAGAAATGGAATTTAAGGGATGCTCACCACAGATCTGAAATAGCAGAACAAAACCAGGCCACCGAGCTGCTGCCTTTGGTAGCTCCAGCAGATGGAGGAAACCCAAAGGAGAGAGCTGCCAGAAAGTTCTGAGCACTCTGCAGTTCTGTGTGCCACGGYCCTGCAGCTGCTGCTCACAGGAAAACAGGGGAGCAGCATTCCAGGGGAATTCCGTTCTAATGGAACGCTCAATTCTCCAAAGTTTGTGTTGATGCAGAAGAATTCATTTCCGAAATGGGCACCTGGGATCATGATCTGGGTGGGTTTCACTCCTGGTAGAGAGCAAAACCATGAGAACAAAAGGAAACCAAGGCCCTCTGGGACTGCAGGGGGAAGATGCTCTCATTTATAAACCTACTCAACTTAAAGGGATGGAATCAGTGGATTTAGCACAATTTGTACATTAGCACTGTACCAAGGAGATAAAAAGTAATCAGCCTGGAATTTTCTACCAGTCTGGAAAGCAAAGCCACCTAAACTTTATTTATTTAAATATCTGATCTACTTATTTTACAGTTAACTTCAGTTTTACTGAAAGTCTCGAGGTTTCTTATTCTGCTATGTACACTGAAGCTAATATTGATCACAAACTCTTCTCAAAGACAGCACAGCATCACCAGGAAAACAGAAACATGGCTCACCATAACTCTACATGATTTCCTTTACATTTGCCCACAACAGTCTTTTTAGGTGCATTTCTAACTGATTCTACATTTTATGACACACTAGTTTAAAAAAAAAAAAACCACAACCAAAAAACAACAATCATTTATAACTTACAATAGGAARACTGGGAATTAATTTACTATTCCCAATGCAAATAAGTTCTTCTCTTAAAATAATGCATTTTTCAAAAATACCGTGTAAAAATATACAGATATAGCAGACAAGGTACACTTATCTACACTAATATAAAAGAAATATACTTCAAAAAGTATTCAAATGAATACTTTGGATGCAATTGGTGTGGTTGAAATATTCAAATGAATACTTTTTGAATGACTTTTAATGACAATCACCACTAAGTGTGTAAATTTACTAAAAATATTTCAACCACACCAATTGCATTCCTGCACTTCAGAACTCTTGCAAACCATTGCAGAGCAGGATTCTGGCTCGAGGAGCCGTCCCTTTTAACCAGTTAGAAGAGAAAGTTTGATTCAGTAGTGTCATYTTTAATGAAGGACACACAAGAGCTCTTAGTTTCTAATCTCCCAGCTCATTCATAATAGAGCGTTCTTCGAATTGAACTGTGCAAATACAAACAGAACCTATTAACTGAAGACAGAAATTCAGCTTTAATAGCAGTAAGTCATTTACACTGATGGCTCTATTTTCACCTGCTATCAGGATGTAAACACATGCTAACAATTTTATCACTCATGCTACATCCATAATGCATCTCTGTGACTGCACAGCAGCCAAAACTTCTGGAGCATGCACAGATAATTATGAATCACAATTACATCCCTAATCTTTTCTTCCTGTTGGAAGCCTTTGCAAAAAACAAAACCAAAAAAATTGCAGCAATCTTCATTGCAATGCACTTCACTCTACCCAAATTAGAGCCCAAAGAAACCAAGATCCATAGCAGGAGCCCCACTCCATCTGTGTACACAAAATCATGTACTTCTGAAAAGCTTAAAGATTCCCTAATAAAATACCCATAAAAAGCTCAGTGTGAGAATTTCTTTCTCATTACAAAGCAAATTACCTCATCATTCAGCATCTGACAGAACAGCTCAGGAAAAACCCAAACAAACCAAAACACAAAAAGAACAGTGGATTCTGAGCTGTCTCTTCCTCTCCCTTTGTTCCATTAGTACCTGAAATTATCATTAACTCTCAGAATGATGTAACACAACCACACTCAATGTAAAAAGACAGGATTTCAGTGGGTTTTGGGTTCATGGAAATGAAGCACAGAAAAGACCAGGACCATCCAAGAACAACCCTGGCTGTGACCTGCTCCCTGTCCCAAAATCTCAGCATCCCACTTAAGTTCACATTAATTAAGATGAAGCTTTCTGACTTGTCCCTTAATGGCTGTAAAACTTTCATCTTGGTGAACACTAAAAAATCTGTCAGTGTTTGCTTACTCCCAGCTCTAAGCAATCACATCAATTCCTAACTCTGCAGCATTCAGACTTCTCAATAATGAAGAGACAATTTCCATTGATTCCACCACATTGCTATGCACAGGAGAAAGCTTTTGTCAACATCATTTCAATATTACTTTTTTATTTATACTTCTGTTAACGAGCACACAAAGATCACTGCTCATTTCTCTGAAAGTCCCAGAGGAAGTCTCTGGGTAAAAACTGATAAACAAGGGCTACTTTATAAAATATTCAGTCCAAGGAGCAAACTCCACAGGGTGTTTCTCAAACTGTTTTATACTGGGAAAGTTGGCTCAAAGACTGAGGGCGACAAATTAGGAATTTCCTGTGGTAGCCAAAAGAAGAAAACTTGAAAAGTAAATAAGAGCACTTGGCTCTCCAAAGAGAACACAAAAGGCAAGATTTCCAAAGCTGCAGGCTAGAGAGAAGGGAAGATCTTATCTATCTTAAAAAACCACAAAACACTCAAAAATTGGAGTTAGGCATTAACCTAAATTAACCTGAACCACTTGTGGGTTTTATTATTCAAAGAAAAAGCAAGTTGATGACCTCAGAAGGTTTTTTCCCATAACTGTGACAGGGAAATAACTCCCAAATTCCATACTCCCATTTTTAGGAGAGGACAGAAAGAGCAAAAGAGTTTTTAAAAGCTCYAAAACCCTGAAAGCAACCCAAACTTTTCATCCTGGCACAAGCAACACTTTATTTCCACTGATGAAGTCACCAGAATTTTCAAACTGCCTTCAAACTGCCTGACAATAGAAACCACCCAGTTCTTAATTCTYGTTTATGGTATTCTGACTTTTAAATAATTTGAAGCAGTATGAAGAGTGCTATTTGTAGCTTTTTGTCCAAACTCAAATCTCTTATTTTTTTGTGGTGGCAAACAATTAATCACTACTCCTGCATTAATTAGAAGGCAACACAGAAAACATGATAGTCAAGCACATATCAAACAGAAAAYGTTGCCTGAGTAATGGATTTGTAGCATCCCTTCCCTGGAGAACAATTAGATAAAAATCTCTTTAGATGAATAAAAACAAGAATGAAAACAACGAAAACGCAGCTAGTACAAACAAAATGCTGCTGTAAAATTTGTTTCGCATATTATATTCAAATTAGTGGTGACTGTTTCAAATACCACAAAGTGTTGACAGGTTCTAGCAGCAATAAAAAAAGGTTGATAGGTACTTCAGCAGAAGCCTGGCAAGGTGGCCACTCCCAGAAATATCATATGAGCTTTGGATCACACAATCAGACGCCTTAAACAATAATTACAGCTTTGTGTGCCCTGAATCTTTCACAGAAACTGCAGCCACGTTCCCTCTCTCTTTGATCAGGCAGCTTTTCCTCACCTCAGCCGGGTTTAATTAAGGGAGGGATGTTTGAGCTGTCAGTCACACCCGGTCTGCACAAGCTTCAATCAGCAGATCTGATGGTTCCTTCATCGAGAGAAAGGTTTTGGTAAAGGCTGGGAAGGAAAAGAGCMATGCCTCCCCGTAGTTGGAGGTTTCCTTTAGTGCTGCAATGTCACAAGTTCTCAATTTCTTGTTTTGAGAAATCTGAAAAACTGCTGATTGGGTAATGTTTTAAGAGGCCAGATGTTCCAAACCAAGGAGGAAAAGGAATTTTATGTCACCTGAGGAAAAAACCCAACACGGAATAACTTTATTCAAATTGAGATTTGCTTAGTGCAAACAACTGCTCTAATGAAGTGTTCACAAACCCAAGCAGRGGAGAAAATGAAAGTGAAAAACTACACTAAAATGAGTTTATTTTGCACCTAAGTAACATTTCCAATACCAGGTGCCTACATAAAACCTACATAAATTGTATATGGTTTGAGTGAAGTGGTGTAGATCCTTCCACTCCTCTTTTCGCTCCAGAAATGGTTCCACATTTTTGGGATTAATAACTTATTGRGCAATGATTTGCTAGAAGTTCACCACTGCCTACACACAAACAGCCTTGCCCCCAGTGACTGGGATTAAACCAAGGAAAAGTCAGGAAAGTGAAGTTATCCCTCAAAATTCCATCTCAGACAACAGACACTTGAGAACATTCCTCAAACAACTGCTCTGGCCAGAGGGAAAAGCCGAGAGCAGAACCACAGGGCAGTCAGGATCTGAAATCAAGGTTTCCTTTACTCACAGGCACCTCCTGCTGCTCAGTGCCATCCTTCCCCTCCAAACCACTTGAGCTTTAAAAAACAACTTTTCTGTTTGGAGTGTGGAGAAGTGGAGGGCAAAAAGCAGCTCCATGAACAACAAGATTTTGCTAAAGCAGTTTCTCAGGACAGTTTGATTTTGGTATCTAAAGCTGCAGCTCCAGGGATTTACAGAGTGCACTCTTGCTTCAATTTCTGATTTTAAAATAAGCATACAATAATTAAAGGATGGATTTCAAATGGATTATCACTCTAATAAAGCACAATCCTTTTACAAAAATATCTTTCAGTGATCTGGACAACCTGATTTAATACAAACTTAAGGATGAAAGCCCAGTTTCCCTCAGGCAATGATTCACAATCAAGGAGCCATTAAATTTCTGTTAGAAGTACAGAAGTAGAGTTCTGCTCATAGAATTTCATTCTTTGGAATCTTGCACATGATTTTTCCTCCTATATAATTTTCATGTGCTGTGCAGACTGCTGTCAGAAAGTTCTCTCTCCCCAGCCAGCCAACACAAGCTCTTCTCATTCTCTCCTCCTTCCTTGTGTCCCCAACCCTCTCTCGATCTTCCTCAGCTCTGCAGCACAATTTTAGGTGCTGTCCTCAAGGTGCAGAACAGAGCTCCCTCCTGTGGCACAGCCACATCATCTTAGGGATCAAACCAAAAATCCAACACAGATCTCTAATCAAACGTCTGCWATTAAATGTACAAAAGATCATACTATAAAATTTACAGAATACGTGTCTTTCAATAAATAAAAATTAGAAAAATAAGCAACTGGAGGTTCYTGATGGTCACAGAGCTACACCTGTTGCCATCATTGTGCCTCCCCATTTGACATTTACCAATTTCTTCCTCTAGTCACGCTACAATGGAATGTACAGATTATTTGTACGCTTCTGTTCACAGAACTCTTACTACAACCCAACACGAAAGAATCAATATCATCTTATGTCTCCTCACATCAGGGCTTTCCTTCATAAAAAGGAATGAAAATCTGAAGGTAGAAATAAACTGTCAAAGAAAATTGATACTGTGCTTTGCATAACGCAGTTTTTCCTTTATAATGTTCCAAACTTCTTGTATTTTAAACTATTAACTTTATGAAAACTCTGCCTAAGTCCAGACCAGTGAAAATACAAAGGATCATTTTCCAAAGGGATTCGTCACTTTTTTTTTTACTGACATCGAATAGCTGTAAGAGAAATGAACATTATGCAATAAAACATGACACATTATTAGGTGCTTTTCAAACTCAATCCAAGTAAAGATGATACCTATATAATCCTATAGTTATCACCTGGAACACAGTGAGCATTGCCACTTTGCTCTAGGATGGATCAAAGAGGAAAAAAATAAAGAAATATTATGTGATAGCAAAGGGAGAGGAAAGCTCTTTAAAAAGCACTGCTGAGTATGGCAAGGAGTGAGATTTAATTCTTTCTGCACACATCTGAATGAGGGGGAAACGAGAGAAAACCCCTTTAAAGAGCAACACTAAGGTAACAAYGACTGAGTCCCAGCTGACCCTGAAAACCCAGATGAACTGGGGAAATTCACCACCTGGGAAAGTTTAAAAAAGCTTTTATTACACATGACTGAGGGCATATAAACAMAAAGTTTTAAGTTAGTCCACAGATTCAATATTTCTATAAAAAATCATWGGGTTTTTCATGAAGATTAATTACTAACATTTTTCTTTCATATTCTTTTGTCTCTATATACTTCTCCTTTTACCCTTCTTCCCCCCAGGCCTGCTCACACGTATTTCTGTGAGATCCCATCACCCTGCCAGCCTTACTTTCAACGCCGTCCAACAATCTGCAAACTGGCCTGACTTCTTTGGTGTATGGCATCTATACAAACATAAAAACCATGAGATCAACACACAGTGCCACCTATGCACACCAAAGTAAAGAACACACCCTTAGCAAATATTCAAATTAATTAATTTTGCTTTATGAGGAACATACTGTTTATACTGCATTTCCTACTGCGTTTACCTTCTGGATTTCTACCTCATAAAAAAAGAGCAGACAGTGCACGATCTCTCTTGCCATAAACCACAWCATCCTCCCAGATGCACAGTCCATTACTGGTTTTCTCCATTAYAGTATCCCACACCTCTCCAAAGTTTCTCTCTCACACTATCAGGTCTTGATTCCTGATCCACAACCCTTCAGTATGTCTCTTCTTTGCATGTGCACTATTTACTGATTCCTTTCGCTGGTAATTTAGCTGATAGACTAAATTGCGTTACAGGCTCTCTCTGAAGCAAGTAGCTAAAAATGGATTTCCCACCAGCCCCTGAAGAACCTGAACGATCCCTTATCCCACTGAACACATTGTTACCTCTCACCATGCTGTGTTCACACCCTTAAGGCAGCCTGTAGTCTGAGGCTCAGCTTGTCTCAAAGCAAATCAACAATTTTCACATTACTGGTCAAGCACTGAAACACTGATTTACTAATCCCTCTCTGTTGGCTTATATCATCTTTTGTTCATAAAAGAACAGAATATCTCATGATCAATTATGCAGGCCTGGGTAGAATTCCTTTCCCAACAATAGATATAAAGATATTAAAACACATAGATATAATAAAGGGAATAAAGCCAGGCACCAGGCAAAAGCCCAGCAAAGTACTGTAAAAAACTCACATTAGGATAAAAATAAACATCTGGAATCTTGCCAGATGAGACCTGACCAATCTAAAGTTTTTCAAATTCCATTTCACTAAGCAACACGCAGGCTCCATCAAATTAAACAATTCACATGAAATATCTAAACAGCACGTCTGGTACTTGATGGTCTGCAATAAAAACAGACTAACAATTCTTTTGATGCTTACTGCACCACAGAGGAAAATGCAGAATTTCAGTACACCTTAAGGAAAATTTCATACTTGGTGTGATTAAAAAACCACACACACACAGAATCACCCACATTCATCCCAGAAAGCTTCACCATGGCTCCTTAAAGCTGAGAGAGAGAGAGAGAGAGAGAGAGGCAGTAAAACAAAGGAGAGGCTTTAGGTTAGGAAATGATTGTGTGGTGCTCTGGTCCAAGATAAACCTGCCACTCCACACATCCTGCAAGAACCCTTATAATCCCACCCTGACTGACTTTTAAACCTTAGAGATTCACCAGCAGACAGACTGACAGTCCCTTGCAGCACTACTGCTCACGTATCTCTCAGTATTTACTCAGAAAAAACAAAGCAGGGGGCAGAAAAGTGAAGGCTATGACTGCTCAAACACCTTCATTCCTCAGCCACCTCCTACCACAGAAATGTTCATGCTATCCTGTCTCTCAGTAGGGAAACTGCACTTGGCCAAGCAGAAAGAGATTAAAGTTGTTTTTCCACAAGGTTAAACTCATCTTTAATTGGGAAGTATCTAATTCTACAAGGGTTACAGCTTAGTAACCGTGCATGCTCAAAGCACAAGAGTAAATGAAGGGAAAGCATTTCCCTTTAAATGGCCAGTGTACAAACCGGCACAGCAATTCTGAAATTAGGTTTGTAATGGGATCATGACAAACTGATTGATCTTTCCCCACCCCTAATTTAGAAAGATGATTATTTGGGACAATAATTAGCAACATTGCCATTTACTGTATTACATAACAAACCAATCACAACTGGCTTCAGTCAGGACCAGAAAAGGAGAGTCATTCCATCAGGACAGCGAAATTATTTGCCTTTTTTCAGTGATATATTTTTATAAAAGTTAACTTTGTCCAAAGATTCACAGCATCCACCTGCTGCACATCCCAGCAAACACAAGGGGGTAAATGAGCTCTGGAATATTCACCTACAGCAGAATCAGAACATTTAACCTCACCTTAATTCAATTATGGCTGTTGACCTTCATGACAAACATCCAGTCACACCAACTGTGACACCGGCCATGCAAATACTTCAAAGCTATTTTAGTGAAGGGATTTTTTTTTTTTTTTTTATTCCAGGGTGAAAAATTAGGTAAGTGAAGGGATTAGTAAATGCCACAGGGCCACAGAGGACATTTCTCAGTGGAAATCAAACTGAATGGCAACAGTTCTATCATGACTGTCAGYGAACAACAGGCTCGCCAAATAAATAAACAAATAAATAAATTTCAGCTTCTGGGATTGTTTGTGTGAGTGCTGTTGAGGACTGAGATTTCAGAATGTGTTGCTGATGTTGTGCCCTCCAACTGCAAAAGGTCCTGGCCATGTTTCTGACCTGCTGATTATTTTATTTCTAAACTGGTACCTATAAAAAGGCAGCTCTGCACACAAGATCATTTATGTGCTGGGGAGACACACTCTCTAAAGACTAAGTAAACAACTTAAGTACATTTGACCTCAACAACATCAAATACTGGTGKTTTTTTCTCCTATAGCTTAATAATGTCAATTGAATATACGTAACTAAATATAGCCCAAATTGCTTGTAATCTGATTTTTAACTTGGCAGGGTCAGTTCTTCAATAGGATTCAAACTGCTGAGATGCCACGAGCTTAAACAATTAGCAATGCAAAAATGGAGAAGGAAAACTCTGTTCATTCACCGATGCCCTGAATTTTCTAAAAAAGCCTCTAGTTTGGAAAAGAAAAGCAGATTATTTGTACAAACTAATTCTTCCTATCTTCTATCGCCGTGCTTTCAGCAGGGGGATTTTCTGGCAGTGCTGATGAAATCCAGCAGCCCCTCAGATGTACTTCTCAGAATTACAAGCACGAGCAGTTTAATCAAGTGTGTCTTGGTTGCTGTGGCAGCCCCATTTAAATATCAGGCGAGTGTTCAGAGATAAAAGGTTTTTAAATGTAACCTCTCAGAAAATGATACACTGTCAATTTCCTTTTCAAAAGTGCATTTTAGGGATTCTTTTCTTGCATTTGGGGCAATACAAAATAATGCAAATCTGGGGCATGCAGACTCGGGGGCTGTCAAACAGCCAAGCAAATCACTGGAATCTCAAATCTAATACCCAAATCACAAATTTAGCTGTCTTAGAGCTACAAAAACTTAGAACAGAGCGTCCTAGATGCAAAATTCAACATATGCCACCCATGTGATAACTTTTTTTCTTGGCTCACGTTAATCAATTTGCATAAAACCCTACAGAACAGGTAGCACAAGGTGGCTATTCTTAAGAACATTTTATTAACTCATTACCAATCAATTCAAATTTACATAAGTCTGTAGTAGCAGGGCAAAAAAAAWGGTATTCCTGTCACTTAAATACATGCTCTGCTTCAAAAAGTTCCTTGAAACGTGAACAATTTATATACTGAAATTAACTGTAAGGCAGAAGCCGTACAGCATTATGGGGCTTACTTAGGAAAAGTATTTTATATGGATAAATAACCATAATTCTCCTTCAGTCAAGAGTTGCACTTGCAAATTAAACTGTTTTCAAATGTCATTTTTGTAGACAGCAAGAAAGAAAACTTTATATACATATTGCAAGAAAAGGCAGATATATCAAACTCYTCTAAGGTTTATGTGCGACCTGGAATTGGAAAAATCATTGAATGGTTCTCTCTCCCAGTTCCCAAAGCACTGAGAAATGCCTCCACATTTAAATCCACATTTAAATACATTCAGGCAGAAGACAGTTACTKCAAAGGTAGGGACATACACAAAGGTGCCAGCAATGTCTCCCCRTGGGGTTATTTATGAGAATCCCCTGTTTATGAGCAACTTCAGMTATTAACGTACATTTTCCTCCAGAAATTAAGACACTAGTACATTTCAAGTTCCACAAGCAAAACCAGGCTTTCCTAAAAACAACATCTCCAAACACTTGAAGGGGAATTATTCTTCCCTGAGAAGCCAGGAGGAAATCCCAAGTGCTGAGAGACGCCAGGAGAGTTCCTGCCATGCCCATTCTCTCAGCAGCCTGGGGCAGGGTGCAATTGCTGTCCTGCTGCTCAGCCACTGACAGGAGCACAGCCCCCAGCCCTTCCCAGATGCTGAGATCCTGCTCTGGGAACATTTGCTCCTTCCCCAGGAGCTGCTCTGAGAGCCTCAGCAGAGCAGCTCCTACAAGGAATCACCAGCTCATGTTTAATGCACATGAAATACTGAACATTCCCACTGCATAAAAGTCCCCCCATAAAGCAGACTTGTCCCCAGACCATTTCTGTACAAGTGAAGTCCATCAAGTGAGGAAATAAACCCCTGGTATTTAGCTGTGAAGCTGTAATGGTTATTAGATAGAACTAGGAGCATAAATGCACATCAAGTGAGGATACATGCCTTTCAGGAAGGCAGCTTTTTTATTCCATAAAAAGGATTCTGTTCTAATGAATGGTGTTCCTTACTGGAAATTAAAATTAGTTCACAAATTGCTGCTGTTCCATTTAATGATAAGATGAATGCACAGTGCTTTGAATTTTTTTTTATCTGCAGTAATTTTTGCCCTTTCATTCATCGTTCTCTTAATTTTGCAGTTCTTTAAAAATAAGCTTTTAATTCTTCACACGTATGCAATCAGTTAGAAAAGCCACGTGGCAGCGTTTGGTGCTCTGGTAGGCAAAAGGTTTTAACCAGTTTAGGCACGTTAATGCCTCTTGTTATGGTAAACGACACAGCTGGAAAGAGCAAAGCCATACAAGGTCTCTGTTTAGGGACATGCAGGACCCTTTGTAGAAATAAATTCACGTCACATTTTTCATAAAACACACACAGCCAAAGTCATTCTTCTCCAGGTAGCAGGATAACAAAAAGCACTAAACCAGTGACCAAATCTGCTCCCTCCTGCCCCCTCACTCTCCCCCTTCTCCTTGGAACAACGCTCAAGGCTTCTGTTTATTTTCTAGAGGAATAAATATTTTCTAGAGGAATAAACTTTTGTCCTAGAGTGTGTGTGTGATGTTGGAATGGGGAAAGAAGTGGTATTTATTATTCATGTATTTATAGTTCTAAATCAATATTAATGTTAACTCTGCACAACTTCTCATTTGTTCCCTCTGAAATTGCTTTTCATTCTGTTGTTTTTAATCTTTGTTAATAACATTTACATTTGAACTCCATTAATCTGAGTATCTTTGTCAATTCCMAACTAGACACTCATGTTTTAACATCACTGAAATCAGTGTATACACCTACAACAAGTAAATACAAAATTCAGAGTTCTGCACCTTAGAAAAGATCTTCAATTAGAGGCACAAACTGAAATAAAACCAGGAGTGAAAGCCAGATTTGGCATAGTCTGTAATTACTTTTCTAAACTGTTGAATGAGACTCCCCAGTGCTGCATGCAGCAGGGCTAATTACAAAAGAAACCTCTCCCATTTAAAGCTGAATTATTTACAAATTCAAATAAAATACAATTCCAGCCATGGATCAGATCATAAAGTTGTTTCAGGAATCACACATAAGTTATTTAATATAGCAAGAAACTCACAGAAGGAATATTTTATTCCCTTTATTTTCTTCAGCCACACTACACTGAGATGAATAACTGTATGTGCTAAATAAAAAACTGATTAAGTAAAGTAAAAAATTATCTTGCTTAGAAAYTGACCAAGACAAAATCCAAAATGAAAATGTAGGTAGAATTTCTATTCATCTTTTTGTCACTCTCAGTACCAAAAGCTTATTTGTTAAAAAAAAGTTAGAAAAACTAAAATTACTTAAATTCTTTCCCAAAATTTGCTTCTGTATCATGAATATTAATTTCATTATTGTGAATTAGTATTATGAATGGTATTTTTCCTGTCAGTGGCCTCCTACCTTAATTTGATTCTCCAGGCAGTACTACTCTCACACCCTCTGAAGAAAGTCTCATCCACCACTACTGGTAAATAGCTTTGTTTATGACAGGAACAGGGAAGAGAAACTATGCCTTGAATATTATAATTCCTGCATCCTRAAACTCCATGGAGACACATCTCAAATTTTCTGAAACGCTCAGAGAGATGTTCAGCCTGAGCTTCTGTAACTTTCTAATCTCTGTATGTGCCATCACCAACAAATCTTCAGGCAGCTGACGAAATCAAAGAAATACATACTGCAGGCTAGGGTGTCACTTTTACACCCTCAAAAATTATTCTTCTATCTAATAAAAACATGGGAGTGTAGAAAACTTTAAAATATTCCGTGATAAGCAGAAACAAACCTGATCACTTGATATAACAGGAGGTGACTTTCCAAAGAAGAAACACACCCCTTATCAGGTCATCTATTAATTATGCAAACATAAATCCTGAGGTAGAATCAGTTCATTTCTTACAGGCTTATCTCTTGTCAAGCCCCCAAAGTCCCAAGGATGACAAAAGCTGCCAGGCATGCACAGTTCTGGGGGCTGTTTCATTGACAGGGGTTGCTAATCTCCCTGGGAATCCACGTTCACGCACTGGAGCCAGGCTGCCCAGGACACCTGGAACAACTCATTTCCMAACATTTCATAGGATCCTCCTGGTTTTGCCAATACAAAGAAGCATTAGTACATATTGGTTTTTTTACTCTTTTGCATTGTCAGACAAACTTTCTTCTCTAAGAAATTCAGGTGATAAGCTGCAGAGAGAAAAATGTTAAATATTATCTACTTGGCTCTTTTTTTCTCACCAAATCATTTGAGTGATGCCAATCGTTTCTGTAAGGAAATACATAGGTAGCAAAATGAAAATGCAACTGAAAAATAATTTCTATAACCTGGAAAGCAGAGCTAGCTCTCAAACTTAACAGGAAAAAACAGTGGTAAAGGTGCATTTCAGAAACTGGTTTAAGTTATGAGCAGGAGTGGGGCCAGTGTGACAGAATTCAGCCTCTGCACGGGGTGACAAGGCACAAGACAATTACAAGGCAATACTGGAAGTTTTTCTGATGTGAATGTATCTCAGGGAAATAATGAGCTTTGTTTAACAGCACAACTGATAAATGTGATTACCAGCAGCAAGTCTCTTACCCTGGCACGTAAAACAAGGTGCAAGGGAAGACGTAAGGAATAAGAAACAATTTTCCACTTAGTCAGGAGTTGTCTCCCTTAAGCTACTTTCCTGCAGTCTTGTCAGGAACTTAAAATAAATCCATCCAGAGAAGATATTAAATATGTTCCTGTGAAATTCTGTCACTGACTCCATTCAGATGGTAAATCCTGCAAAAACCGACTTTCCACAGACAAAGCAGTGGGGAGAAGCTCTTCATTACATGCACCCRCCAAACGTGATGAGCAGCTGTGAACAGCTCTGAACATCAATCCACCCCTTTTTCTTTCCTCTGAAAAACCCCAAAACCCACGATTTCTGTCATGACTTCTATTGCACTAAGAAAGGAAAGCTATCACAGGAACTATGTGAGCTTCTGCAATGCACAAAACACCTTGGACCTGCCCTGCGCCGCATTCCAAATGCTCCATGCCCCCAGAGGTGGGATTTGTGCACAACAGAAAACTGGGGATTTCTTTTTTTTAAAAAATGCCTTTTTCTTAGTCTTCACTGCAATTTTGTGAGCTTCTTGTATCTACAGTGTTCTTTTTACTTTAAACTTTTGAACGAAGTGAAAGCTGGATATACAGAAACAAGCTGGACATATCATATTATAGTCTCCCACAGATTTTACTTGGCAGTGCTTAAAGAATCCACAGTCTATTATCTACAGAAATTAAAGGACAGAACACTTTTGAGTGAAAAGAAATGTAAATATTTCTCTAAAATGATGGTAAAAAATAACCTAAAACCATTAACAAAATTAATGCTCTGCCCTTCAGAAAACACCACATCTGGACCTAAATAACAAATATATCAACTTTGCTGCTGGTATTTTTCTACAATGGATTCAATAATTCTTTCAAAAAGAAAAAAAAAATCCCCATACTGAGTTTATGGCTGCTCACTGTAACTACTTCCTTCAAGAAAGCTGCTTGGTTGCCCCCTTGAAAATCTGATTATTGATGCTTTCAGTTCTCCTCAGTTCTCTGTGTGCTCACATTCACCGTGTTCACCRATGCTTTTTTCTCTGCTCTAGAAGAAATGCGTGAAAGAACAGACTTAAAACCAATTTTTAAGTGCTGCAAATACTTAAGCAGAGGATGAGAATGCTGAGATCACCAGTGAGGACGTGCAAAAAGGATATGCTCATCTTTTCTACAAACTTATCGTGCTCGTCCTGGGTTTTAGGGAAATTCTCAATGTCCTTCTCCAGGCGCTGGATCTGCTGGTTCATTGAATCAAGGTTGCTCTTCAGAGTCTGGGCTGAAACTGAGGGAAAAAAAAAAAGAGTATAAAGCTTCCAGATTCCAGACAGGGTATCAGAAAGGGAAAAAACAATGTCAGTGTAAATAGTCTTAAAGAGAATGATTCCATTAAGTAGACTCACATTCTTCTGAATTACTGCTCATAAAAATCCCTCCCTTCATAAAAATAAAGTGAAAGTATCTCCTCTAATATACCAGATCATCATATTTAACATTGAAATGTCACCACTTAATTCTACCATTAGTTCAAATTATTCCATTTCTATTTAAATTTATGGTAAAAATTCCAATATTTCTAATATTATTATTTCTAATATTCTTTTAAATCTAATTCAAAGATTAAAAACTAACTGGAGTTCAAAGAGATTTCATCTTCTTAATGCATGTAGTTGGTCAAATGAATGATCTTACCATTAACATTTCTGTTACAGGAATGATTTAAGGAATAGACATGAGGGAAAAACAATTAAATATTTTTCTTATATTGAAATGACACTGATTTCTGGGACCCAGAGCTGTGGGAATGACAAAGGTAGGTCTGAATAATAAAAGCTGCTGATAATCAAAAAGGAGTAAGGGACTCACAGTACAGCACACTAATTAAACAAAAGAGGGTAAAGAACCCCTGCTCGCTGTGTGACAAGCTATTCTAATGAAAACCACTGCGATGCTAATTTGGATTAAACAACCCCTAATTGATACATCATGTGAACAGGAAATGACAGCTCCATTGTGACAGTGAGGCAATCACACATCACAAAGAAATTCCACACCTGGATGGAAAGCGAGGGAGTCTCTGCAGAGAARTCCCTGGTCCAGCTGGAGCATCCAATCTGAGCTGGCAATATTGACTTTTGTGCCATAATCCATGAGGTCCGTTTGTCATTCTCATTTTATCATAAAGAACAATTGGACAAGCACCTCCTCTTCATTTAAAGCTGCCTTTTGGAACCCAAGCCTCTCTTCCACTCTGTGTCTCCTCTTGCACAGCTCACAAATCAGTGCTTCCAAGGAAAAGCAGAGAATCCCAAGACCCCTTTCCCCCCAGTGCAGCCAAGAAAAGCAAATGACTCCATTTTTTAAGGGGTTTTTATTATCTTTTGATGGCAAACAGTTTGCCCAAAAGTTCCACCAAGTACTTTCTAAAGAACCGTTTATTTTTCTGTTTCCTTGCTATTAAAAAAAAAAAAATGGTGCCATGACTACGTGAGATTAAAGAGTAGAAGGAAATCAAGTCACGATGGCCTGAAAAACAGCATCTAGGAAATAAAAAATCTGGTAAATAAGGAAGCTGTTCCCAGAAGAAAATCAATTTTCTATTCTTTCTAAGTAACGACTCAAATCAGCCATAACACTGATTTCACGAGCATGTTCAAATACATAAGGCACCAATAGAGCTGTCTTTATAGCAGCCATTATCTTGATTTTATTTTCAATTTTATCCATTTTAAACTGGGTACCAAAGGAACTACTAATCATGTAATCCTAGAATTGTAGTGAAAATTTTTTCAGCTTAATTCAACTGGAGTGGGAATCTATACTGACCACAGRATCCTCGTAGCTTTTAAATTCACATTTGAGAGTTAACCTTGAAATCAACCACTAAAACACTCGGAATAACATAAATTATCAAAGCTTTTAGGTTATGGCTGCATTAGTTTAATCATTTGATATTRTGATCAAAGCATACAAAAACCTGAATTACTGTAATATTTTTATAGGCTGTTGTGGAGCTGGATGGGGAGAAACAGCACTGAAGGAAAATGCTGGAACTGAAAAATAAATGAGGAGGATGCAAATGGTGGCTTTGTTCATAAAAAGAATAGCAGCTGGTACGTAAATAGGCAACATAACACAAAGTTTAACTGTTTCCAGCAATTTGAAAATATTTAAATGCATGACCATGTAGCAAGAGTAAAAGTTTACTTTTGTCTGAAATTCAAAAGTGCAAAGAAATTCAGCAAGCAATGACAAATAACTGTTAGCCTTTGTGATTAAGATGGATGGAAAGTGTTTTCAGTGACACTGTTCTATAAAGTTAAGCTCAGAAAGCCCCAGATGAGGTGCAGTACTGGCTTTGAAAGGATGGAGAACCTCTGTCCAAGCAAGAAGGCTGCATCCTAAAGCTGTGCTTCCCATAATTAACTTCTATATTCACACTCAATTAACAAAAAACATTGTAGAATATGCAATTCTGTTAACTTTTTTTCCCTACCCAGGCAAATGTACAAGTTTCTGTTCAAATAATTTATGAAGTTGTTGTTCTGCAAGACAAATTTAAAAAGACGACAGAACAGGGAACATATATATATAGACTATAATAAAATATCTGCATTTCCTCCCATAAACCCTTTTATTAGAGATTTACTACTTCACTAACGTGCAGAGGAATCAACATGAATACCTTTTACTTTCAGGGAAATTCATATAAATTTCTCCAAACTCTTGCAAGGTTTTAATTTATGAAAGCATAAATTCTACTTGCAGCACAAAGGCATTTCCTTGAAACCGTTTCAAAATGCACACCCTGAACAGCCTGTCCCCTGCACTCCTCAAAGACAGAGGCTTGTTCACCTTCAATTTGCCCACCATTCCATGTGAAAATTAGGCATCTTAATAGAACTGGTCTCAAAAACGGACACGAAAGGCAGCGTTTGGCCTTCAGTGGCACACAAGCACTGTGCAAGGGCTCTTACTGAGAAAGCCTCTCTGGAGCAGCCATTCCAACATTATTCCATTTAATGCTGCAGCAGGAGAGAACAACCAACCAAATCCAATACATAAATAACTGATTTGAAGGTAGGAACATGAGGCAAATACAGAAAATGAGGGAAACATGAAGAAAAAAAAAACCCCAGCAGCAACAGCCACCAGAAAAAAAGCCCCGTGGGTAACCCCAAACACTCGGGGATGAGCAGACCCCAAAAAAAGGAAGCAACCTAAAGGATGCCCGGCCATTTATTTCCTTGGAGCAGCAAAGATAAAATGTTTGCCGCATTTCCAACTTAAAACAAATCAACAGCAATAAACAACCCACACCTCACCCACCCTCACAGCTTTACAGGACAATTAAAGAGTCCCATCCACAGTGGAAAGATCAGCATTCAGAAATGGGAAAGTGTGAGAATTCAAAAGTCAGTCAAATTTACTGACACRGRGAACAGTAGAGACAGAGAGTAAAAATGAGTTTAGAAAGGAATGATGTGGATTCTTAGACAACAGGTTCAGAAACATATCAAGAGTAAGAGGTGGGGATGTGATCTTTAAAGTCTCTGAGAACATGTGCAGATGGTGGGGAAAACAGCCTGGAGRAACCTGCAGTGTTCCCCCCAAATGCTCTGTCTGAAAAAGCCACATAAACCCCAAAACCTATGTATGGACCCATCTTCAAGGCCARAGGGGAAAAAAGGCAGCAAAATTTCTCAGTCTGTTCCAAACTGTGTCCATCTGGCCCTTAGTTCAGCCCTAAGGAAAGGCTGGCTTGCAGAGGGCACCTGCAGCTTGAAGGGGGAAAGAACCAGAGCATCTTTAATGTGTGCACCTCCAACCATGSTGATAAAGGGATTTATGAGACAAAGAAAGAGCCAATAGCAGAAGTTAAACATGCACRTTCCAACTCACTGCAGGATCACTGTAACATACAGAACTAGCACGAACAAGGTGATGTGTAATAATGTATTGTCCAGATTATTCCTCTCAGGGGCAGACTAATACAAGCACTTGGATCTGTCAGTGTTGTCTCTGCACAAATACTGAATGCAACTCAATCATGCATCGTTAAATCCTGGACTGATTAAAAGATTATTTTGTGTATTATTATTTAATTATAGTAGAAATTCACAGTCACTGAAGAGAGGGCACAATATTACGTTGACATGGAAGGTAATAATTTCCTTCACCTAATTATTTTCCCTGTATTAATTGCTCCTCAGAAAAAAAAYCTCAACCCAATCCTATCTACTTATTTTGGAGAAAGCAGTTGCACAGTCTGCACGCTAAGGAAGGCTTAGTGAGTGTCTGGTAGAGCAGTTTAGTCCCAGAGAAATGCTACAAGCAGTTAATCTCATGTTGATGTCGAGCACTAGCTGGTCCCTGTAGTCAAGCTAAGCATTTTGYATTTACATTAATACAGCAATAGGACCAAAGGTCAGACTAATCCTTTCTAAAATAAGATTGCATCGGACTGAGAGTCATCCCCATAACAAGAGGTGAAATGATACATAACTGGGATGGCCATGTGCCCAGCTCGAACAAACTCTGAAGTGAAAGCCAACAACATAAATTACTTCAGTGAGCAAAAGCAAGTCTGTATGAAGCAAATGAACTCATGGATTTTTAAGTCTAGACAGTATTTGTACCATAACTACATTGTAAGCATACTAATGACTATTTATTTCTTATTGCCTGAGGGCAGATGGAAGTAGTCTTCCACAAAAGAATGAAAGGCAGTTTGGAGGGAAATGGGTGAGCAAGTACATAATCTGCAGGAATTACAAGCATTGATTACTCAATTCATACCAAGTAAGTTTCTATTTGTTAAGACAATAAATGTTTAAACACCTCAGGGTCAAAGGAGAAGAACAGATGCTATCTTACCCAGCTAGAGGAGTTGCCATGCTCCTCTTCCAAAAACCGGCAAAGCTTTCTCACACAAAGCCCTTGTGCTTAACAACCAATACATCATGCATAATAGACTCTTTCCCTCACAGAATCTTCCCTGCACCTTTTCAAGTTCAGGAATAAGAGCAGGTCTGCCCAAAGGGCAATGTTCTGCTTACATCCCATTACTATGTACTGGAATTTGATTGGCGGAATCTTCAAACAAGAATTTTTAACAGATTCCACACATAGATGTGCACTTGCACTTTTGATCTGCATGCTAAGATTTCCTTCCCCAGGAGAGCCTCAGCATCTCAGCTGCCTGCTCACAGCACTGCTGTGGAAGGGTGAAGGAAGGCAGGGACACAGCTGTGCTCCACCTTTCGGGCTCTTACAGCAACTTCATTGCCTTGGCCAAACAAAGATACAGCACTTGTGCACTGCTGTCACTGTCCTGTACACCTGCAGGTAGAGGTGAGCACAATTTTAACGTAAAACACTTTGCAACAAGTCCAAGCCTGAGTAACTCCTGGTTTAGAGTTCAGTGAGAGCTTCAGTCTCAGGCACTCTGTGTGTGCCACACTCCCACTTTCCCTTGTCAGGAGCAGCCTTCCCCCCCAGCCCTTCTCATTTACCTCACTGACTAAACAGCAAACAATAGCCTGTCATAGAATGTTTTTTACTTGAACTGACTTTTCGTATTACTACTACAAATCTTTTAGAAAACAGATGTCCCAATTTTGGAAAAACAACCAGGAGCACTGGAGCTGACRGGTGAGAACAGCTCTGCCATCAGCAGCACTCTCCTGGCAATATGGGATATCACCTCCAGAGCACTCCAGAAACTCGCCGTGCTTTGATGTTGATTTAATTACAAATGCCTTTCAAGATCTCCAAAGTTGAGTTTATTTTTAAAAGAGAGCTTATAATTACAAAATCAGAATGTATTAAATGAGCATACTGAAGCAAAACTGCTGGCAGGGGTGTAAGACAAATTGCAAATGAGGCACAGGAGACAAGCAAACAAAGTAAGGAATGCACAGAGAAGGAGCAAAGCTGTTGTCACACAACCTGCTGCGGATATAAAAACTCACAGAGGTGTTGGGCAACTTCATCCTACTGATCTCCCTTCACACTCCCAACCTGTAACTGGACCTGGCCTTTCTGACTGCCTGACCCACTTGCATAGGTGCCACAACCTTCCTCACAGACATCAAAGTGCAAATTCAACCACAGACAAGCAGGAAAAGAAAGAACAAAGTGCCATTTTGTAGCTTCCACCTCTCTCTAGTGGCTTGTATTAAGGAATTCTAAATGGATTACACAACTTAAGACATTTAAAGCAATCTTCGCTTCTGAATTGGTTTAACTACAGCCAGATATTCTTAAATGCTTTAATTTCTTTAATAAGCAACAGCCCATGAGAGTCATTTGGACCGTTCTTTCATTTTGCCCTTGATACTTACACTTCAGGGAGAGAAGCGGGAGCCTTAAAATGCAAGCCATACAAAAAGCTGTTTAATGGAGATTCCAAATTACAACTTCAAAATGTACCTTCAGAACACGGAACAACCACAGTTCTGTACACCATTTATTACACACAGACAGCAACTAAAAGAAATCCTCAAAGTCTTCACAGACTGGGAAAACTCACTGAGCAATTTTGCTGAGTGTAAGGCAATCCAGAACCTTAGCAAGCCTCCAAAAGGATCTCCTACAGAAATTGCTCCTTGGATTACTGCAACACAAGAAGTGCCTGTGAGGTTCTGCCTCCCTGCCTCCCTCGCTGCCCCCTGCCAGTGAAGGAGAAGAGACTGGGGGAAACTTCTAATGGGCTGATGCATCCCCCCATCCCCAGGGCAGTGCTGGGTGCACACCCACAGTGCCACCACAGGAAGGAGTCCCCCACGTTTTATCCACCTGTGTGTGTCCTACAGCCAGGAAAACACCCAGAGAGCTCCTTCCACACCAGTACTGCAGTTCACGTGAGGGAAAACAATGACACAAGTCTCTGTACAACTCGTGGTTACGATGCAAAATGCCAGCAGCTTCAG
This sequence comes from Parotia lawesii, assembly GCA_003713295.1. Lineage (NCBI taxonomy): Eukaryota > Metazoa > Chordata > Aves > Passeriformes > Paradisaeidae > Parotia > Parotia lawesii. Next base: position 6,200,987 of record RAHM01000020.1, on the reverse strand, counting down.
ATGCCACTAGGGAAAAGTCCCAGGTGCCAGAATTGACTGTCTCCTGCCACAAGACACTGCCTGCTTTATACCACTCATGTGCCAGACTGGGCAGAATGTGTTTCAGCAACTTAAACCGTGCAAGGTGGAAATGCTGCAGATCTCTTTGCTAAAACACAGTTTTTTCTGCTGCAACAAACTATAAAACTTTTGTTTGACAGAAAAACGGCTGCTGCTTATGAGCATGTTTTAAATTGCTATACTTCAAAGTGACAGTGGCACAGGATGTTTTAAAATATTGCCCCCATTCTAAAATTATGCCATTAAATCACAGTGAAGTACCTGTATAAAATCTTAAAATTAATATTTTATTACAGTATTTGTAATAAAAAGTATACACATACTTGTATTCCACGGTGCTTCTGATTGCTAATGGCCTTTCTAGAGAGATGCCTCAACCATCAGAACCCTATGCTTGCAAATTAGTGAAATAAATTCCAATGTCCACATGAGTGGCAAATCTGTGCTGGTGCTATTGGTACTTTTTAGTCCACTGCACAGACCCAATCCACTCCCACAAGGCACCCTGCACTTGATTTTACTTTTAACAACACTTTAAAAGAATTATCAAGTGGCACACCTTTATATCAGGCAAAGAATTCAGAATGTTAATGGCTCAAAAAAGCCCTCATTATTACTGAAAGAGACTAAGATATATAGATATATATAATATATACACCACTTTTCACAGTTAATCTCAACTTGCTGTGACTCTGCACAGCCCAGTGACTCTCACTGCTGGCAGACAAAGCAAGCAGGTAACAGGTACATCAGGAACCGGATATTCAACAGATAAAGACACAGCTATGGTTTGTTTTTATGTTTTATTATTTACAGGTACAATGTGTGACTCATGAACTGGGATTTAAAACTGCTGCTCTTAATATCTAAAATTAAGTTGCTGTTATAAAATACATGGCTAACTTAGTTTAATCATGTTAATTYTGTGTGTTGCCTATTTCATTTTTATGATTTCTGAAAGACTTGACACTCAGGAGAGTCTTAACTTAAAAAATACTTTTTTTTCTAAGTAATTCCAAACTATACTTTTAACCAYGTGACTGTGTCTAGAAATATTTGACATGTAAGGTACCTCCCGTTTTTATTTGGAAATTTGACTGAACCCCAAAATGGGATGGGAATGGAAGGAAATTTCATTGACATCAAACAATGCACTTCGTCACAACCTTGTGAGTTTTGATTGGTTTTCCTTTCACAATCTGCTTCCAGGAAGAAGAAATGCTTTTCCAATGATCTCTTGATAGTTAATCACTCTGACYTTTGCTCGTATTTTCCAGAATAAAACTGTTTCCTAATTTATTTTTAGTTTTCATAAACCTCCARGTTGATCTTCCATCTTTAAAAAGATTAACTATTTTATTATACCTAATATCAGATTATYGAAGATTTTAGTACATGCGTGGGCAGTTCATCTAATCCCATTGACCTTTTCATATTAAAATCCAGTTTTACGTTTTATCTGCTCTCTGTTAAAAAAAAAAAAAAAACAAACAAAAAAMCAGCCATTGTTCAGATGCTGGTTCTCTATTCTTAGATGAAAATCAAAGCTGAACAGGACTTTTTTTTTTCTTTACATGGAACTGAGAATATGCAGCCAAGATTTAAAAGAAGTTGAAGATGCCCAGTGYAGCATTTGGAAGGTTATGTACAGTCCAAACTACGAGGCTGCCTCCTGACTAAAAAGTACCAGCATCCATCTCAGGTAATGACACTCACCTGTCTAACTCATATTTCCTTATTTAAAACTTACAGAGAGAATATTTGCTGGTAGGTTTCTTCCTATTTTATGAAGAACTAACTGATGCCAGCATCCTCATATCCAGCCAATTTATTCCAAAAGAGGCTTCCCACAGGAAAAATAAACCCAACTGTCCATCCCTGAAACCACTGGTTTATAAAACACCAAACAACAAATAGGAAGTGCAAACCTCTTCCATGCAAAGCACTTCAACTTCCTACACAGGAAAAGCACCACGTGTGACAGGTGAACACCACAATTAACAAACCCCAACAGGGACCATGGGGAACAGCTGAAGCAACCTGCACAAACCCCRTTTATTCTGCCAAAACCCTGCTTTGCACCAGAAAGCAAAGAAGGGCCAAAAGGGAAGTTTTGGTCRTTAAAAATGAACAGTAATTTATGCTATGCTAGAAGTCAGTGCTGTTTATAGGAAATGCAGCTTTTATCTTACAGAATGAAACAAATTTAACTGCAATAAAATCTTTTTCATATGTGTTCTAAGCATCAGAATTATTAGAGGCTTTGCTCCCATTAATATGCTTTCTCTGTTTAGGATGCTACAGCTTAACTAAACTTTACTGACTCTTTCAGTTTAATTCCTGAAGTCAACTTACAGAACATCAGAGCCTTTGAATCAAACTATAAAAATCTCAAAGTTGCAAGGTCAAGTGTCAGCCACAGAAGAAAATTCATAAAAGATGATCAAAAGTGCCTGGTAAACCAGAAGACTTTACAAAGAAAGGAAGAAAAAGATTAAAAGTCACCTTAAGAAAAGAATTATCAAGTGGTAGAAAACATTTTTGGAATTTAGATAAGATACCCAACTGCTACTTGCATAAATAAATTAATCACTGCATTAGCCCACCACAGAATCACAGAATATCCTGAGCTGGAAGGGAATCACAGGGATCATCCAGTCCAGCTCCTGGCCTTGCACAGACACCCCAAGAATCCCAGATCAGTCCCATTTTGTCCATAGGCACTCCGGCCTATGAACCACCCTGCAGCAAAGTGTGGCAGGGACACATTTAATCAATACAAATAAAATACAGTTTATATGCAGAAAAAAATACGGAAAGGTGCATGCAGAGTTCAAGAAACAGCCAAAAAAATGCATGATAAAGACAGACACATAAAAGTGTGAGAATCTGAGATGAAACAATGGSAAAGTCGGGTTGATGGATGAACTGTTCCCCAGGTCCTCGGGGAAACAAGAGTTCTCTCACCAGACAGGTTAAGACAGAAGAACACTAACTGAAAGCAAATGATGGCCTAATTAAGAAAGTATCTGTCTAACAGCTAATCACTGCTCTGAAGAGAGACACTGACTGATAACCCTAGAAAAAAAGAGACAAAAATTGCCAAGAGAAAACCCGGACAGAKCTAGTGGAAATGCATACCCAACTACTTCTCACCTCTATTTTCCTTCATAKTCTTGTGCTCCCCCAGGTATTCAACTTCTGAGAACCATTAATGCCCAGGCAAATGAAAAGTTTGTGTTATCTTCAGCTACCACCTACCTTTGCCTTCAATAACTCAGCAACAAAGTGCCAAGCAGCACAGCCTGTGTCCCATGAAAACGTGTGCACCAGATGAGCTAAGCTATCCCAGCCACCAGCCTGGGCTGCTGACTGACCACAAATAAAGTATTAACTGTGGACTGTGCAGCACAATTAAACTAAATCTATTTCCTGTGCAGCCTGGGAGTTTCCCAAAGCATGTTTGTTGTTCTCTGTCAGGTGTGGAAACGAGGAACTCGCTGTGTGTGAAGGCTCCTGTGCACACACAGTGCTCACCCTGCAGAGGTTCAATGGGACACTCGACACCATCACTGCCCTGCTCACACAACTCCTGAGCTGAGGTTTTTCAAGCACCTCACTGAAATACTCTGTTTTATTTTCATAGCTCTGCTCACACAGCTCCTGAGCCRTGCCTTTTCAAGTACCTCACTGAAATACACTTTTATTTTCACAGCCCGTTACAGAAGAAGAGCAGTTGCTCTATTACTGTTTGTCCCTCCTGACTCCTCAGCTCAATAAATACCAGAAAGGCACAATCCACGTGGATTATCAATGCTTACAGTTTACATAATCCTACAATCTCAAATGAGATGTTGGAAGCATTTAATGTCGAAGCAAACAACTGTTACCTTTAGGTGCTTTGTCCGTTTGCTTACCTTTACTTGCACTCTCCACATGCTGCAATTCATCTGGAAATTTTAAGATGTCCCGGTAATTCTCCTCACAGATTTCTGCCAGAAAATGCAACAGGGTCGTTTTCTGATCTGATGATTTTGTATCTCGAATCTAAAAAGTGAACACAGAACAAAAAGAGAAAAAAAATGTTTCAATAAAGTGAAAATTGTAGATGCCAACTCATTAGCAGAACATTACCTACACAGGTTGCTTGCAAAAAACCAGATTATTTTAAAACCGAAATTTCTTGTGTTCTTCATAATTTAGGACTACAAAAGGAATCTACCTTACGAAGTATTTTTAAAAAAGAATTATTAATTTTGATGAGAACAAAACCTGAAGACAATCCATAAAGTTCTTAGATTTTAGCATTGCCAGTTCAGAATCCCTCCAGATAAAAAACAGCTGTGAACAGAGATTAAACAGAAGAGAATTTAGAACATTCCTTCAATGCCACACATGCAAATCCCTGAAACGCTCCATAGCTGGACATTGTCCTAGCAGTCAGAACTTGTATTTTGACCAGTCAAGTTAAACCAACTCCTTGTTGTAAAACCACAATTTTTTTCTTGAAGCAAAATCTAAATCATGCTGCTTCAGGCTGAAGATTTTGAGACCAATTCTATGCAGACACCAAATAAATGCACCCTGCCTTACTGGAATACAGAATGACAACAAAAAAAGCAAAGGTAATCCTGACCGTAGGTAAAGGAAATTTAACACATCCAGTTGTATTCATGAAAAACTGCAGGAAAACTGTGCACAATGTGAAGTAACAGGTAAACGTATATTTTTGCTGTTCTTTCAACTGCAGAGGCACTTTTAAGTGGCCTGAAATAAACCAGTATTCTTGGAAGTGGTAAGACTCTGTTCTCCGTTAGCCTGAGTGCATGAACTGCYGAAATGAGGTTTTTTTAGTAAAAAAAAGAAAAAAAATCTGAAATAATTGTTAGAATATAGGACCRGTGGCATGTTTCCATGGCAGAGTGCACAGGTCTAGACAAAGGAACAGCACGAATTTAATAGAATGAGAGAACAAATTTAAGACCAAATTTCTTAGTTTGCCCATTTTTGTGCAGATGTAAAGAAGGAATGTGTGAGCTGATGGAAGATGCAGCAGAAGCAGAGATTTCCTCCTATTCACAATGGCAACAGACAAGAGGAGGTGTAGGTAAGAGTTTGAGACGAGTACACTTCACGTGACAGAGAGAATTAGTAATGCATCTGGAAAGAATTGTTTTAACAGCATTCCCCTTACTCATCCAGTACTTCTTACAGAGAAGTAAGCTACAACATACACAACAAATGAAATAAAGGATTTATTTAAGAAGAATACATAAATGCGTGTGTAAAMTCTCCTATTTGTTTTCTCATTCTCTAAATCACTTGAAGTTCTAATTCTATAATCCTCACGACAGGCTTGCCATCGATGTTCAATTTAATAGAGGCCTTTCAGCTTTAAGGATTACCCTGTTAAGAATAAATGAGTGCAGTGGAAAAACAGGCTTTTAAAAATATAAGGTATTTAGGCAATTAAGAAAGCAATTTAATTCATACCAATTCAGCGATTAAAGACTGAACAATGCTCAGTAATTGTATGCAGTTAAAGGGCTTTCATGTGTTACATACACAGAAGTTCTTCTGACTCGAAAAAAAATCGTAGATTTAGTGGCTAAACATCTGCATGGAAAAAAGAAATTGCATTTCAATTTGTCTGTGAACAACAGTAGTGGGATTTGCAGTCTTTGATCTCTGACATCATCAAGTGGATAAAGCAGGTTTTTTCTAAATGGACAAAATTATTTTGCTTTCAAATTACAACAGAAACATGCTTTGCCACCAATGGCAACATCATAACAAGAGTCAGTATTAGCACCTTGCAGCAAAGATTATTCAGATCTTGAACAAATGTATCAAATTCACTTCTTTGGCCCAATCATAAACAAGTCTCTGCTATATTCATCCTTATGTTTAACACAATGGACACAGATAGGTCTGGCTTGATATTTAGAATCAGTATCTGTCATTTAAAAATCAAGTCCAAAGCCAACTCATATAATGAAAAATCAGATAGGTGCTGTTTGAGTGTCGTTTAGCACATCCTATTTAAATATAAAACCAGAAATGAAAGGTAGGAGCTGGACAGGTGACACTACAGCTGTGTCTTTGCAGTCTCTGTATTCCCATACTGTTCTTGGATTCCATATATACTCATATTCAATAACCCGCTCATTATTTTAATGCAATACTTTTTTATTCAGCTTTTTACCTGCAGGAATTTTGCCCAATAGATATAATATTCCTTGGCTTGTAAAGACCCTAATGGCTTAGCCTGATTTCTGCTGTTCTACACACTACAGCCAAGTGGATGAGAAGAAAAAAGAGCCCATTAAGTTGTGCTTACAAGACCAGGAGCTGGACTTTGATGAACCTCGTGGGTCCCCTCCAACTCAGGATATTCTATCACTCTATAACTCAGGATAAATTTTCAACACTGTGGTGTTAAAATTTTAAAATACAGGTTTTGAGTCTATGGCCTTTTTTCACCCGAGAGGCAGAATTTGGAAATAACACATTTAGTTTAAAAATACATTAAATAAAGTGTGGGCTGCAAGAAAGCAGCTCCAGCTGAATGCTGAAGCCTCAATTGGAGGGTCAATACCACRAGATCCATTGTTCGGGAAAGGACTGAAGGCCAAGGTACACAGAGCRTAACGCAGCACAGCCATTCAAAGCGAGGGAGACACAGAGCAAGGTGTTGAATTCTGYAAGCCAGGAAAGCTCTCCCTTTGCACAGAGTAAAGCATTTAAACCATGCCAGTCACACCACAGCCCCCTGCCAGGAGGGGTTTGGGCTTACCCCAGGTGCTCCTGGATGCAGCTTGCAGGTGCRAGGGTTAAACACAACAGCCAACGCAAGGAAAAGTTTCTGTATGAACCATCACTAGAGTGACACTTTATTACAGCTATAAAAGAGCTCTCTATTGATTTTTATGAGATTATAGACCTTCTCCTACCCTAGAAATCTTTCCCCCCTTACCAGAACAAGGGCTGCTGGACAGTAAATGTCCCCTCATCAGTAATCCTCAGACTGGATACACAGCTTGTCTTGTGCTATTTGCACTATGAACAAAAGTAACATAATAGCCCTTAACAGATAAAACACACATTGATCCAGCTGGAACGCTGCAAAAGCTTTATTAAAACTGAGCTGTTGGTCTTCACTTTAATTCAGCACCACAGGACCAGGAGCTGTACCTGCACATTCCTAAAGCAAACCTCTTTCCTTTCAGTTCCATTCCCCTGGAGCAGAATTTGGAACTCCTGAGGGGGCTCCTGCTGCACTGGGGGTTCCAAAAGCAGCTGCATCCTTTGTACATCTTAAACAAACACAGCAAAGGCTTTACCTGGAGTGAATTACTGCAGCAGCCTCCCTCAGCCCGAGCACTTCTCCTGCCATACTTCTATTTTTACAGAGCATTTCATGCTCAGGCAATGAAGATGCTCCGGTGCATACAAGGGAATAGCTGCTCTCCCTTGCCAGGCTTGATACGTCCCAGGAATTCTGATGGTGGTGTCTCTTATTTGAACAAAATTAAGTTCTCTGCCTTCTGCCACAGGTTGTTTACAAATCATGTCTATCTTCAATAACATCATACGCTGCAATATAACATCCAGAGAGATAATCTGTTTTTAAGGATTTGCAATTACTATTCAGTCATTAGCCTTCTAGCTCAGACCAGACAGGCTGGAGTTGTGCTTTCTTTTTTCTTTACCATGTTTTAATAAAAGTTGTAACAAAAACAGATTTCTGTGCATGAAATGACCAGCTCTGTTGTAAAAACATTTATTTTCCAAAACCAAACATTTACCCCAGATCAATACTTGTCTTTTTACTACTTTTTTTTTCAGACTGTATAATGTAAGTACTACATCTAGTAAACAGACAATTAATTTTAAGATTGTTCAAGAAACAAGAAAAAAAATCAATACAAAACTCTGGTTTTATTGAAAAGTGAATTCATCACATTAGGATTCCTCATCATGACGTGTGTGCATTCTGCACATAGAAATGTGCACACCGACATCTTCTACCTTGCTGACAGCTGACTCAAAAAAAAAATCTCTTATCATGAGCAGGAAGACCACTAAATGATAGTCTCTGGTCTAAAAAAGCAGTTATTATATCAAAACACAAAATAAAGGCTCCCAAATTCCGCTAGACAAGCTTGGAGACTGAAATACATTCCTTAGGAGCAAAAAACAGACACCTTAAAATTATCCAAGGAAAACCTCTAGCATGGTTGCAGTGCCTTCTCAAATTGATATCACAATAAAAATTTTTAAAAGAATTAAAAACTTTCAATATTCACACAACTTTAAAAATTTAGTAGCATCCAGATGCCCCAAGAAACACACACACGTGACGCACATGACACTGCCAAGGAGACCTTGCTCTTGCTGTTAGATGCCACTTATTTCTACCAGAGCCTTCTTCAGCCAAGAAATATAAACTAGAAATTGTAATTCCCAGCAAGATGTCAGTGAACAGGACCCCCTCCCATGCTTCCACATGCACAAGTTTTCATTTTCTCCGTGAGGGCCAGTTAGTGACCAACAATCATAAATGCTGAGACTGTTTGAATAATGAAAGAAGCTGGTGGGTGSCTGTAAATAGATATTAAAGCTGGTGCTTGTAAGAGATATCCCCACCTGATACAGTTTTGTATTTTATACTCCTCACAACAGTTAAAAACCATAGTCTTAGTTCAGAAACAAAGCCAATAAAGTCATCTTACTCTTCTGGGTGGAAATGGGAGGGCAGAATTTGAAAGCTTTTAAACAGAGGAACCAAATTCAATTATCACTTGAAAATGATCAATGCACAAAGACATCCATTACCCAAATATAAATTTGGATGATTAACAGTAATTTTAAAAAGCATTGAAAATACTTTGTAAACACTTCATTTCTAAAATGAAACGCCAATGGAGCGGAGGGCTGCCTCTCCCAATGTGATACTAAAGGATAAGTACAGGTGCAAAAACATTTGAGAAAAAAAAAGTCTTGCAAAAGCACATTATTATACTAATCTAATTCAAATTAGAATGGCAAATACATAAACAAATTACTTTAGATAGCAAAAAATATCTTTTAACGTGAAAAATAAACACTAAAGTTCAGTAGCAAACAATGCACATGTCACACTGTGCAGGGAAACTGATCCACATTTCCATAACTTCCTGACRTGCTCTGAGTTTGGAACTCAGCACTGATAATTCATAAGGTTCAATCAATACATGGAGATATTCACGATACAATTTCRTGTCTGGATCTTGGCAAGATCCTTTTTGTTTCAATCACCATCAGTGTCTGATTATTTTTAGCCATGACCTTATCACAAAAATATACCTGGTTACCTAAATGCAACAGCACAGCCAACATTTGATTTCATTCCACAAAATGTTTTTGAGTATTTTCTCAAAATCTCAAGGGGAGGGRGTGAAAGAAAAAAAGCAAAACAGAAAAGGACATTTCCCTCAAATATCTACACTGAAAACAAATTTTAAAAAGTTAACAAGCAGATTTTGTTCCTGAGGATGATGCTGAATTAAATTAATTAAATAGACATAGATTTCTGTCTGCATTATTTCCAGAGGAATTTAGTTGTAAGCACAGGAAACTTTGCTTCAGCAATTATTCAGCTCAATAGAGAACAGTTTGCAGGACGAGTCAATCTGCATCAGCTGTGTCAACAGGCGAGATCTGCTGACAGCAATTCATAAATCCATCACCTGGAGTGCAGGAACTCCTGCTCTGCCCTGCTCCAGCACCACTCCTGCACACTCATCACTTCCCCTCCCACTTGGTAACGAGTGTTCTACTTCAAACATTCATTTCCCTTTACATTCCGCTACTACCACAAAGAAAATGCAGCAGGAGATCGATGAAAAAAAATCCTTCAACTTGGCTTCTCTTTTAATAAAGTTATTAAAGAATGAAAATTTTTCTCAGGTGGTGATTTTTACTTTATCAGAAGTTGGCAACATCTTTGCATTAAACCACAGCAAGCAGAGTCTTTCTCTGCTGAAATGTGCCAGATCACACTTGCTGTGTTTGAAATATGGTTTTCACCCAAGGTGAAATCTCCTTGAGGTTTGCACCACATCTCATGGTGCCCAAAAACAGGACCTGAAACCTGGATCCTCTGATAAGACCAGAAGAAATGTCTCTGCAAGTTTTACGCTATTTTTTTTGTATCCATTAACAATCATTGCATGTCTTTAAAATAAAGATACTTTCAAATGTAYTTTTTGAACTGAGACAGTGAAGTTTGGATCAGTGCCTTACACACATTTATTTYACCACATACACAAACAAGCACTGCACACTAATATCTGACTGCTCTAGACTCTGGAGCTCTTGGTGCATCCCACATTTTGCTGTCACAATTGACGTCCAGCTTTGGTTAAAGGTTAAACTGTGCTCATCCTTAACACAGATCCTTATTTCTGTGAAAGCGCCTGCAGGACAGCTGGGTGGAAGATGCAAAGACAGAGGGGTAACGAGGTATTTGACACACACAGACTCTGTGTATATTCTATTGACAAGGTAAGTAAACAAACTCAGATCGAAAACATTTGTTCTAATTTGCACTCCAGAACAGACTTACAMTGAAACTGCCCTAAGTCCCCACTGCACCGAGACAGCTGGAGCAGGGACCATCCTGGGAACACTCACTCWGTATTTCCCTGTCCCTTATTAAACACAGAGGTGCAGTCAGTAAATTACACTGAYTGAGTGCTTTTCCCTGCTTTGGGTACTTTCTCCTGCGTCCTGAGTTTCACAGAGCTGCACTTCGGTGTTTTATGGCTGCAGCTTACCTTGCAGAGAAAGCTGATGTTGAAGCCAAGGGATTGTGCGTTTCTGGAGCCAGAGTTCATGTAGTTCCCAAGGAACAGCACCAACTCGAGGAGCTTGCTGAAGCTTTCACTCTTCTTGAGCTCCTCACAGGCCAGAGTCACTGCCATGATGTCAGGTTTGATGTTGTTCACGTGCTCCTCGAACATGAGCCGGAACAGGATCCCRTTGAGCCGCGCCCGCAGCATTTTCACTGAGCTCATCTGCAAAGCACCAAACATTACATCCAAACATAAAAAAACCAAATGCTTATTTAAGAAAAAAGCTTACATTAAAACCCCCAATGCTGTGCAGCCAGCAAGCCTACAGTTTCTGTGTGTTTTCATTGCCTATCATGTATTTCCAGGCATCCCAGGGTCCTACCACCTCTGTGTTTCAGACATTTGGCCAAAGACAGCACAGAACTAATTCCTTCCTGCTCTGATAAAAAGATGGGAGGTCATAAATCATGATGTTGTAACATGGTAAATGACAGATACCAAAAATAATCTACAATCCTGATTCATTAATTTAAATCCCCAAGACCAAATTCACTAGGCTAGGTAACAAAATATGGCCRTGTCTTTCACACTTTGCACAAGTGATGAGAGTTATTTCCTCCCACTTAGCACACTGTAATTCACAAGAGAAATTTAAATTAGGAGAAAAATATGTACCGAGAATTTTAAAACCACTTAAAATTTTTARTTTAATTGCAAGAATGATTATGCTCCAAATCTATCTCATTTTACTTAGCAGAACACAGAAGGACTTCTTCCCCCGCGGATTCACCATCGGTGGTGTTCCTGAAGCACTTAGCAAGAGAAGCTTTGTTATGTGACAATTCACAGATCTTGACTATCAAAACAGAAAGATTTCTATGTGCTCTTGTCTCTGTTGGCCAAAATTTTACCATGGTCCTTTGAGGAACCACGATTTTTCTAGTGGTGTTGTCTCCCAGAAGCTACCAGGAGCAGCAGCAGTAACTTTCACAGGAAGGACTTGAGTGGCCTGAATAATAATGAATTCAGTCTAAAATGAACATAAACATGAAGGCGCTCCAGATGGTCTCAAACAATTCCTATGATCAGGCTGGAACAAGGGAAAGGAAAGGATCAGAAAAGAAGCATTTCAGCATAACTAGTGATCTTTTTTTATAAACCTCCATTGTCACAAATTTCTCTCTGAGCCTCTATAAGCCAAAATCATYGAAAGTCTTGAAACATTATTCTTCTAATCATTCTGTATTTCAGAAATATCATACTGAAAACATCTGTCTTGAAAGGATCTACTTACACTAATCTGCAGTAGATGAAAATTAAAATTAATCACATAATTTGCTTTAACTTTTGTAGAACAATCTCCAATTGCTGTTTTTACTCAAAATGGCACAGAAAAAAGTTGTCGAAAGCTTTAGACCCCAAAACCAGAGTGCAACAAAACACGGATAAGCCCACAGGAGAGTGTGACAAACATTTGTGAAGAATGATCCTTTACAATACTTCAGAGAAGTGTCCTTTATTCTTTTAATACTGTGCAGTGTCATGGAACACTGATCATTTATTAGCTTTCGGCCACCAAAACAGCAGTGAGTTTTAATTTCACTCCCTGACCTATATAATGTTTTAAAACTATCTTGATAGTTTCCTAAGAGCTGTTTCACRTGGGTTGTTTCCTTAAAACCCAGAACATTTTTATACACATAACACCCTTTAGGTATCAGCAGATGAAGGCCACAAATGTTATTTTAGTTCCTCCAGCCCCACCCTGCTCTGGTTTCCCCTYCTGAGTGCCTGTTTCTAAATCCACGTGCTCAGTGGCTGAGAAAGAGTGAACACATACTGAACTTGGAGGACTCTCCTAGAATCAGGTAAGGTGCAAAGCCTACATTTGCTTGGAAATCTCAAATTCTTTATGGCTCTAAATAAAATTAGTGTCAAAGGCATGTAAGAAATAAGACATTCACACAGGTGCATGAACAGCAAGCACTGGCTTCTCCTGCAAATAGTTAAAGAAGCAAGGAAATGGGTATTTCTTTTCCAGCTGACTGTCAGTGCTGGGCTGCATGTCATTATTTCCCCTTCTGGGCTTTCATAAAGGTCTTGTCTGAACTCTCTACCTAATCAAGTTCTTTATTCAGTTCTTTATGCTTTATTATCATCATTCAATTCTCAAGCCCTGTATTAAAACAAGGATCAAAGGCTACTGGAGAAAGGCAAAAAGCACAATTAAATTTGCCTCACTTGCTAAGAAAAAGCTGACATTCCTCTAATAAAAATTTGTCAACTTACCAAGACAACTTAGCCTCTTACCTATGTTATATTAAAGTTGCCTTTTTTCCCTAGCAATGTTCTAGGAAGATTCATTCTGCAGCAGCTCATGAAATTACAATGAGGCCAAACAAGTGGCCAATAAATTCAATTTAAAAGACTGAATGAGTCCAAACCAATGGAGGTGCAATAAACTTGCACCATTCTCCCCACTTTGTCTGCCTCCCAGCCAGGACTGTTCATGACAGCTGAACTGGTTAGACAGGAAAAAAAAGGGTCACAGAATATGCAAGTTTATACAACTAAGTTGGTCAAATTTAGGCTTTTATAACACTGAAAATGTTCGACTGGCACTGAAATGGAAATGCAGTTCCTTACTGAAGTTGCAGCTGTTCCCATATCATAAAAACATTAACTCTTGACCACCAGGCTTACATTTAGAATTCAGGTAACATTCTGCCCAGTGAGTTAATGTTACACAGCTGATTCAGTTAATCTGCTTTCCTTCAACAGCAATGCAAACTTTCCTTTATAGGCAGTTGTGGTGCCTTTTTTGATCCCAGGATAGAACTTCAAAAAGTTCCAATAACTAATTAGAATATATAATTGATTTTAACATTTCATCTAAATGAAAATGCAGTTCTAATTTTCATTTACATATCAGATGAATATTAAGTTAATCGGTCCCTTCAAATAAGTTAATCATTTACTAAGTATGGTTTTTCTACACAAATTTTAAGCAAATTATTCCAACCTTTATTAAATTTGATGGGCAAAGTGATTATCCAATTAACGTATCTTAACAATTAACACACCTAAATTTACATAAAAATAAGGGTACGCATTTAAAATATTATTTAAGATAGTCTATCTTCTATTCCTAATGCCAAGGTCAAGATTATTATTAATGCAAAACTCCAAAATTAATTTGACACATAGGAAAAAAGAACTTCAGTCAAGTGAGGAGTTTAGGTCCAGCTGCAATTCTTCCACTTTAATGGATGGTTCAATGATATCAAAATCAGAAACAAACCCAGCACTTGAGCACCAGTAATGCAGTTAGAGGCCTCCAGAAATAAGACAGAAACAGGACCCACAAGGCAAAGTACTGCTTTTTATTAACCCAGATGGTAAAGCTGAATAAGCAAACAAGCTTCAGGAAACTCGCTTCCTTCATAAGGCAAACAGCACCATTTGGAGATGTTTGATTAAGCAGTTTTTGCTAATTAATGTTGCATTAAATACTTGGAAACTCTCTCAACTTCCTACAGCCAGTGTTTCCTCAGAAACACAAAGCAATGACACAGTGATCGTGGCCATACTGGGACTGCTGGGGAATGAGGGCACTTCTACGGCTYTCTCAATAACCAAAGGGAAAAGCAAGGCCCACCCAGTTTCAGCCCAGCAGGAATCCTAACTCAGAGCCATCCAYGAGCCCCAGAGATGCAAAGCAGCATCTTAACCCAGAAATATCAGACAAGCCAAGCCAGGGATGATGTTTATAACAGGGAACGTGCATCAGGAGGAGGGATCAGTGCGGGAAACGGTCCAAGTTATAAAGATCAGGGTGAAACACTAAGGAATTTACAGCAATAAAACAGAGGWCTGTCTTTAAATCAAGGTCATTATGCACAATCTGGCCAATTTCTTTGCTGATTTTAAGCAGGTAACTGAACAGAATTCCCAGACATCAGAGGCTTCCTTTGTCCTAATCCCTCCACCTTGCCTGCTTCCATTGTGTCTTTCCCTTCAGCACACTCCAGATATTCTCCCTGCACAAAACCGGAGTAATTTCTCACTTTGTCTGACAATATCTAGGTAGGGGGAAACATACACATACATTGGAGTATATATAAAATATAACACAGAATATATGCATATATCACARTATCTCTATACTCACACACATAGATAAGTTTTGGTCTGTCTAAAAACATAATAGATTGATGTTTATATTTTAAATATATATTGMATGCTATTATTGCTTCAAAGAAAGCAGCAAATATGTATTTATAGAGATTTTTAGATTGTTACTGATCAATGAATGGTAATGTTTTGCTACTGCAGTTCTTGCAATGAGACTAACTAATGTATCACACTTCTACCAAAATTCCTCATCTTTGTTTGGAAAGAAAAGATTTTTGGAACTTTATGCCATTTAGTATAAAAAAAAAAGAGGAAACCAATAGGTTAAAGTTTTTCAGAAGAAGCCAATGATATCTTTCATTTTCTAAATCCTCCACCAAAATCTCATTAGGACAAATCATATTCTGTTACTTCCCCAACTGAAAAATGATTAAAAAAAAAAAAAAAAATCACTCAAAAGGCACTTCTGAAGCCAAATTATGCTCAAATCAGAGCTTTTTAGTAAAAAAAAAAAAAGTATTTTAAGAGGCCTCTATTTCTGCTTTAATGCATTTTAATGTCCATAATGCCTTAAAAATCCAGCAAGAGCAAACGTAGCTCCTGTGGAGTTGGGGATAAATCCTGAGCACGTTACAGAGGCTCTCATCATCATTTTAATCTCTTAGGCTGACGAAGGGAAGYGAAMACAGGAACTCATTTGCCTAAAGACTTCTGAGGTCTTTGSAAGACCAGGCAGAAAGTGATTCCCAAGGCCTGGCACTAACTCAGGATCCCACCACCAGTGTGGATTAAATAMCTCCTGCAAATGCTGGAATTTCCTTCCAGGAGAGGCCCCAGCCATTCCAACACTCGACAGCCCTGCTCCTGAACAGATCCAGGGATGAATGCTGCTGACARGAGCAGAGCACCAGCTCCAGCTCTAATGGAAATTCACACCTCTCCTCGAGCTGTTTTGCAGATTTGTGTTTGTGTAAATACTGATATTTTCTATGTGCATGCATACACAGGTTCTGATACACAACAACAAATTTACTGGAGTTGTCAATGCCATGGAGTAACTGGGTAGTTATGAACCCTTGGAAATTTACCTGCTTGAAGCCAGAGGGTTCTCCAGAACTGTTTAATAAACATTCAAGGCAAGACATGTAGACAAAAGATTTGGTCTGGCACAGAAGTGCCTGTTGCTTTTAATGGTTTACTGTAATTCCTTCCAGAAAACCACCCAGAATCATGGAATCAGAAGGGTTCACATTGGAAAGGACCCTAAGGATCATCTGGTTCCAACCCTAGTTGGTCAGGGCCCTGCCCAGGTTGGCCTAATATGTATTAAAGAGATTTTTTGATTATTATTCATCAGGAAATAGTAACTTTTTCCTACTGCAGGTCTTGCAAAACACTAACAAAAAGATTTTATCCCTAAATCTGTTTCTTTTTATGTGACAAAATGGAACTCTGAAGTCAATCATTGCACTAATACATACCACAACTCCAAATTGCTCTGGCTCAGCAAGATCATTATATTCATCCTTTAATTCAGCTAAGGCATTGAGTTCTTTCTGCTCAGGAAGATTCTTCACCAGGTTCTAAAACAAACAAGGCATTATATCAAATTTGTTACATTAAACTACCTGAGATATTAAAAATAACACACTTAAAATACCACAACATGGAAATGCATGAGGAAATTACAGGACGCTTATTTTATTTATGCAGCTTTAACATTATATAAACATCAAATCAAAGCAGCAATTATTTAATACAGACATCAACTCCTCTGCTACAGTCTCTGATTTGAAGAATGTATTAAAAGGTTGGAGTGTAATTTTTCAGGGTCTGACAGCATCAAGAAGTTTTTTCTGTTGACAATCTCTTTTTGCCCCAATGGTTGCATCTTGCTCATTAAATATTAATCAAGAAACAACTGGTCCGTGTAAAACATGACAAAACTAGCAAAAAAAATATTACAATCATTAGACATTCAAAGTATCTGTGTACAAAGGACACTTAAAAATACCTTACACAAAAAAGGTCAATGTCCCATAATTGTACAGATCTTTTGGATGGCAAATACACAGGAACTCAGGAAAAAGCTGAACTTGCTTGAAATCTTATTCATGTCCCCAAAGAAAACTGTGAGTTATTAAATGCTCAAAATACAGATATGCTAAATATATAAAATATTTATATTAAAACTGAAGAATAGTTTGTTCTATGAAATACTCAGTAAAAGTGGAGACTGTGTTTAAATTTTTATATATACACCAGTTAAAGAATTACATTATTGTTTTGATTTCAAGGGGAAAAAACCCCAAATTTATATTCAAGCAAGCATCAATAGGAAAAGTTCTGTACCTGTTAAAAAAGCAACCAGCACTGCAGAAGCACATTTTTTTCAGCTATAAAAACTGGAAAAAATCTGTACTATTAGAGGTAGAGATGTCTTATTTTTAGACCAGACCAATCATGCCATCACTCTTGCAATATTCCTATTTGTTTTGAGAATTTKATTACTGATCACTCTGCCAGGCTTGAAGGAGACATTAAGGTCCAAGTTGGAAAAAGGCATCAGTCTAATTTGTCAAATTCCCAAGTGATAACAAACTTAATTCTCCGAGCTGAAAGAATCAAACATTCACCCATCCTAATAAAAACAAAATGAAGGTGACAGGAAGCCTCGTACAAAACATCCCTGTCACAGAAAGAATTTCATACTCACGCTGAGGAGCTACTGATTGCCTCAGCAAGCAGAGTTCAACACACGTGGCACAGAGAAACACCAGATTCCCCTCCGTGTCACACAGCTGAGCTGCAGCTTTGTGCTTAAACTAAGCATGTTTCCTTTCCTGTTAACCCAAACTATGTCTCACAGATTTCTACTTGCAAAAAAAAAAAATGAAGGACCTGTAAAACATTCTCGCTCATTTGATTAGTTGTTTAATGCTGGTAAAGGTCAAAGACATTAACTAATGCAATTTAAAAATCTATTTTGATTAGCTGGACTGTTTACCAAATGCTGTCCTCCATAATTTCACAGTATTGGTCAGAAATGTAGATTTCATTACAAATTAATAAACTTACTGTACAACACTTTTTCCACCAATGCAGAAATACAAGTACCTCCTACTAACCCAGCTGGATTTTCGGCTGTGTAACCAATATCTGTTAATGTGCTTGATTGTTTCTTTTTCCTCACCCACACCCCTTCATGGGCCAGAGCCAACAGACCAACTCATTTTACCCTTGCAACAAGGAGAATTTGGCTCTACTCACACTGCAGCTCCTTTTTTAACACATCTATCTGTATGTTTACATTCACTGCATGTACTGAATAACTCAAAATGAAGATAAAGCATTCAGTGAGCACATGTTCAAATCCCTGTCAGTACTTCAAGAAGCAGTTTCCTGCTGTACTCACTGTGATGCAGGTTTAAATAAAAAGAAGGTAAATAAAAATGGTTTACACGAACATTAAAAGGAATCCAAGGTTGACATTAAGAGGCTGAAACTGTCACTCACTATTCCCTGTCACAAGGTCCTGAATTCTGTCAGACATGGTGCTTGACAAGTGGTTACAGGAACTTACTCCCTCTAAGACACTCTAGGAACATTTTTTCCTAGAGTGCTTTCCCAAGGAAGAGTTACAACAGTACATAGTCTACCATGTAGTCAAACTCATTAATCCAATTTATTTAAGTATTACACTGTAAGTCTAAAAAGCAGCAAGAAGCAAGTGCCTGAGAAGCCAAATGGAAAAAGCACTTTGCTATTTGCTCGATTATGCCATACCCATTTCACTTCCACACCTTGACTTAGAACAAAGCAGTTTCTACATGTGCATTTTTATAAAGTGTGAGTTTTGCTAAGCATGGAAAAAAGCAAGCTTTGCTCTGTACAATTTTTCCAATCAGTAGTACTAAAAACTGTTGAACTGGGAAATTAGTTAATAGCTCAGTTGGCAGATTAAGATAAAAATAAACCAGAATAGAGTGAATATGAAATAGATGATACAGCCCATTTACCCCACTGCATTTCTAGGAATATCCTGTGAAATACAGAGGAATCTCTTCCAGGTTATCAGCTACATGTCCCCGCTGCTGGAAGCGGCTCCACAAAGGGACCAATCTCCAAAGCTCCCGTTTCCTGAAGATTCCAGGCTGCTGAGTTCAGGATAGTTTCATCCACGATCAAGTCACATCCATTTATTCTGGAGCTAACGTCACCTTCTGCTTACACACCTCGGCTTTTCTCCCTGCTGCTCACACACATCCCTCTCCTCCCCACACAGATGTGACACGCTCATATCCTGCCAGCTAATTATACTGCTGAGCTAATCAAGCCAGTCTCTTCTGCTTCCTTCTGGAGACTGCTTCTCTATCCCTCAATCATCTTAAGTAGTTTTTAAGTTCAGCTTCTCTATTTTAAATTCATTTTCGAGAAATGTACTGAGTATTTTAGATAAGGTTGTAGAAGCAGACTATTCAAAAGCACAAAAATTATCCTGACTGGAAACCCTTGACCCAATACACCTTGCAATGACATTTTGTGGTCACCCAGGCCTGGCTGGGATGAAGATAATTTACTTCATAGGAGCCCAGAGGGCATCACTTTACCTTGTGACCAAAACAGAGCTGAATTGTCACTGGTGTAGCTGCTCTGCTGAGCTACATTTGCAGTAGAGGAGATCAGTCTGAAACTACTCTGCACTTCAGCTGACCAAGGTGGCATTGTTTCCTCCCCCTTGATTTCTGATTTTACTAAACCTGTAGGCTTCTTAATCACATGATCTGACATTTCTGATCAATAAACCAAGTCCTCAATAAAATTAGGGTTTTGCACTTATTTTCAAATACTGAGGCAACTCAGTTTAGACCAGAGTCCCTGGAATAACCATTTTGCAGGTCCAAAAAAGGAAGAAGACATTAATTTAGAAAACCTTGGGGGAATGGGACAAAGGTACAAACAGCAGACAGGGAAGGATGAAGGGATAAATCGAGGCCCAGTGTGGTAGCTAGAATCTAAATCTGTATGATAATAAATAAAACAACAGTTTTGCTGGGGTGCTAAATCTTTGTAACCTTTAGGGTTTCCAGGCTTCCCTGTTGAACTGTCACTCCTCAGACCACAAGGGGCCAYGCACACACTCACTCTCCCCCTAGAGGGAGGAAATCAGAGAGGGATGTAAAGAAGCTGCASTCCCATCCTTTCTTCTCTCCAGCTGAGAGATTTGGGGCTCAAAATGAGACTAAACCAGCTTGAGAGCAGGTTTGATTTACAGATAGGTTTGGAGTTGCAGCAGGATCCTGAAACATTCAGGGAGTTTCATCTCTCACTAGAGACAGGCAGAGTTGTTACAGAGCTGCTTCCACAAGAAGCCTCATGAAACTTCATTATGCACCAGCCTAAATCATCTTCAGCTTGTCTTTGAAGCCAAAAAATTAGAGTTATCAAAGATTTCCTATTGGAAGGGGAAACTCCAAGATTCTTTTGTTAACAGTGCCTTTGAAAGGCAGTTTTACTGCTGCACGTGACCATATTCAAAAGCAGAAGTGAAATCAATGAAACAGTAAACACAACTCTGATTGCAGCTGAGACCTGCAGCAACTCCACACCAATCTGACTTGAATTTTTACACCTTTCATGCCATTTTTATGTGGAAAATGAGCTATAACCAAAAGCAGAGGTATTTTCACATACCTGAATCAAGGATTCACTCAGCTTCTCTTCATCAACCTCTAAAATGATATTTTTTATTTCTTCATAAGGCAAACGGAAGGAACCCAAAAATATTGCTGAAATTCAGTAATACATCATTAGAATCAAAAGGTCAAAAAGAATGATATACCAAGGCAAACCATTTCTAACAACTCAAAAATCATATCTTCATCTAAATTGTGTTTCACAGTTAAGAAGTCTCCCATATAAAACAAATGCTAGATAGGCACAATATTGCAGTGTGACTTAAAATGAATTTCCTTTCTAAGAAATGAGACTACGACAACATTTTTAACTTTTTGATCAGCCTCAGTTGCTCCCTAGCAATGTTACTTAGCAATAAAGCCTTATCTTTATGAATGACATCTGCATTCCTACTTAGACCTACTCAGCCAATAGGAGACTTTATCTATTATTATTATGGCTTCCATAACCACGTATGAATAGCTATACTGCATTTGCAAGTGGATAAATGATATTTACATGATATTCTAGAAAAAATGTCACATCAAAGGGGCAATGAAGAGCTGGGCAAAGCAATAAAAAATGCCCTAACTCTACCACTTTTTAGGGTAACTGAACTTATACAAGAGACACATATAATGCAAACCCTTCAAAGATGGAGCTCTCAAAGCAATTTGATCTCAGAATGTTATGAAGCCTCAAGAGAGCCCCATTCAGTAAACTACAAAGAATTCTTAACAGATGGATCAGCATAATATTGTAACAAAGTGCTTTATATTCAGCCTAACTGCTATGGCTGATTATCCTGCATCCATGTTTTCAAAATGTGAAGTTTTCTACCAATTGTGTCAGAGTTCATTTCCTGCTCATGACAACGTGCTCACAGATGTGGTAATAAACACACACATTTGGGCTCACACACTTCTTTGCCATGGGCACAGTTGGACTAGTGACATTTAGGGTGTTTCTGATTCAAATTAAACACTCTGCTACTCTTAATGATTGATTTCCACCATAATTAAAGAGGGAAGGAGGAGTTAAATAATACAAGAGGGCTGTTTTTGTCACAATTTATAGCAGTAGTACTGGCACCTCTTTAGCCCACCTGGTAATACCTTCCCTTGAACCTCTATTCCTTCACTGCTCTGACCAGAAGGAACAATTAGGAATGGCCTCTAAACCCCATCCAACAAACCCCACCAACACTGTGCCTTGCCCAAACTAATGATCATCATTTAATTGTACTTTCAGTCCTGAGCAATTACTGAATCAACTGACAAAAACCCCAGGAGCTCATTAAGTTTAAATCATTTTTCCGTGTTACTTTTTTTCATTTTTCCCAAGTTATATAGTGAATTCAAAATGTGTATTTAAACACTTCTGAATTTCAGACTCATGCTCAAATTAGCAGTTTTTAGAAAAAGCAATTGCACATGTAAACAAAAAAAGAAAACCTACAACCAGCGAGATGTAGATGCTACTTAGATATCRACCTAATGCCCTTCACATCACTTACATAAATTTTGTGCAGATTTTCCATCCAAAACTCTTAATTCTTTGATCTTCTTCTTTGACTGAGCTGCTTTCTTTTCTTCTGATTCTTCTACAGGCTTTTTAGCTGGAAAGAAGGTATTTGTTAAATTCTATTCATTATTACAACTGTTCAATCTTAGCTAACAGCAAGTCCATTAGAAAGCCATAATAATACATCTTTTACAATCAGTTCGAGGCAAAATGACTGCACTGCCTCAACCTACTGTAAAATAGCCAAACAAACAAAGCAAACATCCAAAATTGAAAGGAACAAGAAATAAAAATATGACAATGAGCAATTTTCCCAGGCACTATCAAATAATATTTAGGTATTTTAACCCAGGAAATTTCACTTCAGCTCCAATTTATTGCAAGCATTTTTAAAAACACAGGGATTTGGTGTTACCTCAAAGCACGTGAGTGCCCTCTATTGAAACATTAATAATATTAATAAGTCCTCCATCCAAAACCAACAACACAAATCACTTGATATTTATCACACTGAACAAAAGTATGTTTTTATTAATTATTGACACTGCCAGTTGTAAAGAGCAAAACTAACTAAGAAAATAGTGTATATTTTAAAGTGATTTCTTTTAAATCAGCAAGATTTGCTAGTCTTATATTCAGCACTTGAAATTATACGGAAAGAATTGTGGCATTGGAGTACCTAAAATATAAGCTGATTTTTTGCATAATTCAAAACAGTCAATTTCCACAGAATTTTCTTAAGCATTAAGTAAACCCATTAAAAAGGATTTATTTCCTTTTAAATATCACATATTTGGCACTGAAGGAATAGAATCTTAATGTGCTTAACATTAATTGAACTTAATGAATATTTTAAGTCATTCAAAAGTAACGGAGAAACTGGAAAGTCAAATTAAGATGAAGTTTCAAGCAGACTAAATATGGTTCTGTTCTCTGAGCACTACTTTTTGTTGTACTGCAATGAGCCACCAAGGGTTTCATTACAGGCCTCACCTAAGAAAAAATGTTAACTTTTAGCGTGAAGAATAACAAAATCTCAGTTTCAACCTCTTTAATAATAATAAAAGAGAAAAGAACATAGAACACAGGTATTTGTCTCCTTACACCCATTACCACTAGGAAAGCATCTGGCACAAAGTAATCCTGCTGGTTCATAGCCCTGAATAATCAGTTTACCTTGGGCACGTTCATGGCAGTGCCAACTGAGCCAGTCCCAGGCAGTGCCCCCAGCCCCAGCTGCCTCTAAAGGGCCTAAGCAGGGAAAGCTGAACAGAAAGGATGATGCAGCAACAAACCAAGCCTTGCTCTCCCCTCGCCTCACRCTCCCCTGCAAGCCTCCCATGAGCAGCTGGCTTGGTGCTTGTACAAGCCCTGAGCTGCACATCACCAGATAACCTCAGAATTCCCACCACCGCTGACCCCTTAACTGTAATGAGCTCCATTTAAAATCCTAAAGTGACACTTCATCGAGTAATCAGACCCTTATCGCTAATTGTTCTCAATTAAACTAGGAAATAAGACCGAGTGCTCAACAACACAAACAAAAAACCACCCAAGAGTTAAAAATTAGCTGTCCCACGGGGAGGCAACAAACATTACGAGTTCTGTTTTGTCACGGGAGACACTGCAAAGCCTGGATTTGTGCCTGCTGAGACAGACGAGAAAAATCATTCAAGAAGATGAGTGATCTATTGCAAACTTGATCTGTTTAAGAGTTAAACCCTCCAGATCTCCATGGATCAATTAAAGCACTGGACAGCACACCCCTCCCAACCCACCCACACGGTACCAGACTTGTCTCAGTAGTTGGGAGCACCAAAGACAAACCTGCTCTGTCACCACCGACAATAAAACACACACATCCCAGTCCCCCGGCCTGCACACTGCAGAGGTAACGAAGTTAAACAGAGTAGGAGTAACAAATGTTTTTGTTACCAAATATCACCCCACAGAAAGGGAACTTCCTACAGCGATAATTCGCGTACATCAGAAGGATTTGTGAGAATCTAAAGTGAGAGAAACACTTCTGTGAGCAAGAGTTCAAGGGCAAGGGTGTTACACCAGCCCAATGCAAAACAGGTGCTAAGTTATTCAGCTGCTACAGTACCAAAAAAGGAAAAGTGGTTTTGGGGTTCAAACACATTTTGTAAACAGACACACAGAGGGTGAGCTGAGGCAGAATTCCCAAAGGGAACTCTGCCTGTACAGGGCAAAGAACCAGTTTCCCTTATCACCCCTCCTAACCTGTATGCAGGTGCACTCCTCTACTGGTTGTAAAATTAGGAACTGCATTTAGACCACAGCAGATCACACATTCAAACATTTCATAACAAACCACGGCTACTCTGACCTACTCAAGCCTGAAGGCTATAACACCACTATTTATAGATCATCCATTTAATAAATATTAGACATCTGGGTTAGATTAATTTTTTTTTACTGAAAAAGGCCAGAGAAGATGTTCTTTCCAAAAAGTTCTTATCTTTCCACACACGAAACTTCCAAGTTAACTTCATGCCAATTCAAAAAAACCAGAGAAACACTAGAACCAGATGCTTATGTGACTGTTAAAGTCACAATACAGCATCAACACCAATCTTACCAAGCCCAAATTCATAGGGAGAAAGAGACACTACTAAATTTCTAGATTGGACAGCTCCTACAATCTCTCCACCGCTTGAGCCATGCTCGCGGTGGAGCATCAGAGAGCTCTCCAAAGCCATGCTCATCCCTCTCCTGCCAGAGGCTCTGATCACACAGTCCATTTCAGCAGTGATTCAGCTGTAACACAACCACAGATGATGGAATTCTGAAAAATAATTAACTCAATTAAAAAGATACTTGATACTTTCCAGAATCCAATACACTATTGCTGACCAACCTCCGGCCCCTTGTCAGGTTCTCCTTTCACAAGTGCCTGTTTAAAGATAAGACGCTTTTGGTTTGATGCCACAGAACCAAAGGGAGAGATGAAAGAAGGATTTTATAGCAGACAGCACAGGGTAGCTCAGAAAAGCAAGATGAAAAATCAATCTGGAAGCTAAAGCAGCTGTATTACTCCATACAAACCTTGGAGTTTAGTGCTGTGATTATTCATTACAGCACTTTGATAACGGTACTGGCTTACATCTTCATTCAAAATCAGCTTTTTTTCAAACCAGCAAGTCTTACAGACAGCACTGAGAGCTGGTGACTGCCATCCCCAGGTTTCCATGACAGAAATGGTCAAGAGTTTAAAACAAAACGTGTAGCAGAGGGGAAACTTCCTTACTCTCTGACCACACTGATGAAGCAATGGAACACTGAAAGGCACAGGTCAGCTGCCCAGCTCTGGAGTCTTATTCCACAGGGTCCAGCTCCTACCCAACTCCCAGCTGAGCCATCCACGCTCCAGCATCCTGTTTAAGTTTGCTGCTCTTGTTTCAGAGCATGATGAGCTTTTTTCACACCTTAAGTAAGGCTTGATGCACACTCAGCCTTCCATAGTCACGGCTCAGCAGCTCCACTCCCCAGAACACACTCACTGCTCAAATCTGTATCAGTCCTGCACCACATGAGCAGCCCTGAAGGATGGCAGAACCCTCCAGCAAGTGGCTAAACCTGTCCAGAGCCTCTAGCAAGTCATTCTTTGCAAAAGAGACAAGTATCTCCTTCACAAGTCTCAGTAAGAGCCCACAAGTCCAAGTATTTGGTTCCCCCAGGACAGCAGCACATGTACCAGAAGAGTTCACTCTTCCAAGGGCCTCTTAGGTTGTCCTCTGGTATTTCTGATCTCATTTTTAAATCCCCTACCCTACATCTCTGTGTTTCTTCAGGATGGTTAATCCCACTTCACACACACTTATCCAGATGAATATTTGTACTTATCTGGAATATGTGTACACACACACAGGCAGAGATACCCGTGTGGTGTTTCTGTTTTCAAGAAATGAAGGAAATTCTTCTCTTGGTTACTTAAAGCGATATCCCCATTGATTTGGGAGGAAGTAAGAACTAAGCAAGCATTATCAACAATAATCAACAAATCAACAATTAACATTCACTGAAATGGCAAAATAGCCACTAACGCATACTCATCTCACACTAGTCAGACCTGTAGAAGGTTTTGGCTGGGCTTTTCTTTATAATTTACCTCAGGTAGATGAAAGAGGGACAGGGAAAGAGAGCCAATATGACAAAGCCAAAGGAGAACGTGCAGGCCAGAAACAGAGATGTAAACACCAACACCATATAACTTTTTTTTTTTTCCTAATTTAGTGCTCTATTAAGTTAGTAATAATACATTTGTTTATCAGTGTTGGAGGGAAAAAGCTGATGCAAGACGCTGCAAGGCATTGTTTGCTGTTGATCTGCCATTACCCAGAGCATGTGCAGCTCCAGCTGTACCTTCAGTGAGACCTTCAGCTGGGAGCTCATCTAATCCCACTGCTTGAAACCCTTAAAACCCAGCCAGGGTATACTAAACAAAACGTTATGTAAGTTTAAAACACATTAAGCAAGACTAATGATAATGATGGCAAAGAACATACACGAATGTGTTGAAATGCTTTCGAGACCTAATTAAGAAAAAAATCTACCATCAGTACTTTTGCACTTCTGTAGTAAAGAAAGAAGCATACATTATTCTTGAAAATTATCATTTTACACCTGTTCATTAATTTAGCTACTGAATAGCATTAGAAGTGGCCATGACTAATTTTTTGAAATATGTATTATTTTATTCAATGATATTGAAGCTGTTAAAGCATTTTATTATGAGCTGAAATGTCCAGTTCATATGAACKTCCTTTCTTTCTTTAAATTATCAATGAATAATTTTGATAAAGAATTAACAGCAAAAACTGTCAGTCATGAATACGATGAGGATGAAAATTAAAGGGAGATAAAAAGGAGTACATTGAGTACAGTGTGGAGAAAGCAGACATTTAGGTGAACTTTAGCCTACCTTAGCCTGAGCCYTAATCTCCAATTTCTGTCAAGTGTGTACACACAATGAACAAAAACATCCTTATATTGTCATGGGAAATGAATGAGTAATTTCATCTTATTTCCATCTGGCAAGCAGCTTCCCAACTGCATTTACCAGTATTTGGCAGCAAAAGTAAATACACAAAAGAAATTAACTGCTTTATTATTCCCTCTACCAGAGAGAAGAGCTATRGCTAGTACAGGAGTATAGGAGAAAAAAATTAAGTGTACATACATTGCAAGGGATGTAACCTACACAAACAAGAGTAGACTTGAGCAGCTGAAAGTAATAATTGCACTGAATTCACCCCCCCCCCCACCAAAAAAAAAGACCCTGATGTGATATGACTTGGTAGAAAAACAAAATAAGGAGCTACGAATGCCACTGAAAGATTAGAAAGTAATTTGTAGCACAAAAGTTCAGTAAATTCTGTTGCAACACAATAAAACTTCTTGAAGTCTGGCTAAATTGATCATCTTGGAATGCTACTGATAGTCTTCCATTCCTGTGTTATTCCTAGAGGCACTCAAAAATGGAASTAAAAGTCAAATGAAGGAGGAGAAGGAGGAAAGCCAAACAAAGCAGTCTGAAATCTGCAGTTCTTTTCCCTCAGCAGTACACGCCCCCCGAGCGTGTCCCTTGGTGTGCCCCAGCACTCCTGGGCTGCAATGCCCAGACCCGCGGCGAGGCAGGGCCGGGGAGCACAGCTGGGGCACAGCTGGGGCACAGCTGGGGCACAGCTGGGGCACAGCCCGGCCTCTCCCCGGCCACCTGCACGGGACAGTACACGAACCACGGCCAAGCTCTTGCTGCAGGCAGCAGAACGAACTCTGACACAGTTTGTGTGCTCCAGCCAAACCACACAAATAACCTGCTGACCATCAACCAGTGCAAACGCGTCCATGCATTCATGGAATTGCTCGGGTTGGAAAAGCCTTCTAAGATCACGAAGCCCAGCCAGCAGCCCAGTGCCACCACCACCAGGGTCAGCACTAAACCATGTGCCCAAGTGCCACACACACATGTTTTTGAACACTTGCAGGATGCCCATTTCCCTGGGCAGCTTGTGTCAACGCTTGACAGCCCCTTCTGTGAAGAAATTTCTCCCACTTTGTAATCCAAACCTCCCCTGGTGCAGCCTAAAGCCGTTTCCTCTGCTCCTGTCACTTGTTACCCGGGAGAAGCAGAGCCCTGACTCTGGCAGCAAGGAGAAAGCAACAATGCAGGCTGACCAGAGCAGTGGCCAAGGAGGAACTCCCTATCCAGTCCTGTATCCAGTGGCAGCAGAGAAGATTCAATGGAGCCCAGAGGAGAGACTCTGGGAGATGCCACAGCTCCCACAGCCACAAACTCCCCCRGAGCACAGCAGCTCTCCTGCAGAACGTGTGTCATGCAATTCATGAACTGAGACTGGAGTGGTTTGGCATCCAAATTCATTTCTAGCCTTCGCTCTGCCATTTGGGCTCTAACTTTGAAAACCAGCACAGTTTCCCCAAATATCCTGAGAGAGATGAAGAGCATCAGCAGATGCCAGCCACGCCTCCTGTCAATTCAGGCAGCAGCTGGGGGATCTCATGTTTATTCCCAATGCCACCTGGCATTTTTCAGTTCACCTAAAATCACTCAGTTACCAATTCCTGAAGCAAAATTAATTAAGCACTCCTGCTGTCACTCTGTCCTTTCTGCAATGAGAAGAGCTGAATACCTGGTACAGCAATAAAAAAAGAATTATTACAAAGCAAGCAATTGATCTAAAAGTGAATCTTATGCTGAGCTCTTAAGATAAAAAAAATAAAACTAACAGGGAGGGAAAAAAAATGGAACCTCTTGCAATCTTGTATGTTTTTTGCCTAATTAATGTAATCAAGCTGAAGGAAGTGGCATCAACCCAACAAATTATGCTCTGTGGAAGAATAAAAAAGATCATAACTTAGTTTTACAAATTAGTTTTCCAAAAAAAAAAGTAACAAGGGATCTATATTCCTATTAATTGTTCTTATAATTGATTGCTACTTTATTTGACCACCACATTTAATGACTACTATTAATTTAACATGAAATATTCCTTGTTCTGTAAAATTGCCCTAAAATGGTTGCAAATAGTCTAATTGTCAGTCTCTAGCAAGAACTTGTGCAACAAAGTTGTACAGTTAAAGTGGACTTAATTACCCACTCCATATTGTGATGGCTTCCAGCTTTCTATCAACAGCCTCAAGGAGATGCCTGGGCCATAAATACTTCTAAAAAAAMCCCAAAAAACAACAACAACAAACCAACAACCAAAGCAACCCCTGCCCACACACACACAAAAAATCCCTAATACACCCACACCCGATTTCACAACTGATTTTGCCCCTTCTATTTACTGTGAAGGATGTTGCTTTTGCTGTGAGACAGTAAGCAAATATTAACAATTCATGACACGCAAATGGTCAGAGAAATACAGATGAACATTAGAAATCAAACAACAGCAGTCAAACAAGGATTAAACTGAAAATATCCTCCATGGGCCTAATCTACTGCGTTGTAGATGTGCTGGAAGAAGCCGGAACAAAACCCAGTAGCCTTTTCCATGACCTCTTCTCTCCCCTTCTCTCCATGAATATTGATACGGACAAAGCCTCAGGGCTGTGCACCCCATTTGTCCCTTTGCCAACACCTCCAGGCTTTCCCCTGGAGGTGCTGGGAGCAGCTCCCAGGATTTGCTGATCCTTGGGGCGTGGTGGGCACTGAGGTTTGCACAGCCCCAGTATCAGTGTCTGACCAAGGAGATGGGTCCCTGCATTGCAGAACTCACAGAGGAAGTGTTGACGTGGGGGAGAGAAGACGTTTCCCTATGGAAATAAAATCCTGCCTATAATAGCATTTCTAATTTCAACAGTCACATGGCCCAGTTATATTTTTTCCTCTGACATCAGGCCACCATCACCACCAAACTGAGACAGGACAACTATAATTATTTCCCAGATTCTAACCGATATGTTTCTTATCCATACAATTTTCAAAAGTAAAAAAAAAAGTATCAAGACTCAGAAAAAAATACAAACTAAATGTCATTAAACTGCTGTCATATTTTACCAAGATTCTAACAAACTCATTGTCCTTTATTACTATGAGAAGTCTAATAAATAGATGTCTTTTAAATTAATAGTTCACCTACTACTCCCCTTGATTAAGGCCACACAAGGCACACCTTCACAAAAAAACACACCTGTGGGAATCATTTTCCAAAGGAACTCTCCAAATTATGAAGCTAAGATCCCAAGATCCAAAAATCCTTCTACACAGTCAAGTCAATTAGATATTGGTATTTAATRGAACAGACTAAAATGTTAATAAAAATGAAGTGATAAAATGATTTCTTCTATCACTGTGATATCTGACATTTAACAATCCTGACTAAATATTGAAACATTAAGTAAAATACACATCTCCAAACAGACATTTTAGTATTCTCTTCCTTTTTGAAGTATTTCTCTGTCATCAAGGTTTTAAATAAACATGCATGCAAAACTCTTTAACTTAGACATAYCTAATTCCCAAATCCCTCAATTTTTGAGTGTGATGCGGCACACCCTGGTTATACACTCTGACCTACACAATGTTACATACCCATTGACTTAGTATGTAAGAAATTTGATTTTATGTTTAGTTAAAAGAATTCTATTCTCCTATTTAGAGTAAAAAAGAAAAAAATATTGATTAGCTGTTGATATATTATTGATACCAAAATACTGGTATTTATTGTTTTATTAAACCAGGAGAGCTCAAAAAGAAGCTTTCATAGACACCAGGTCCAAAGCAAAACTTCACAGGGTAAAAGGAACATGTTAA
Organism: Parotia lawesii; assembly: GCA_003713295.1. NCBI lineage: Eukaryota > Metazoa > Chordata > Aves > Passeriformes > Paradisaeidae > Parotia > Parotia lawesii. The sequence continues at coordinate 6,169,952 of RAHM01000020.1, read as the reverse complement.
AAATAACTGGGAAATGATCTGTCTTAATAGATTCCATTAATTTCAATAGTAAGARTAAGTGCCCTGTGAGGTTGACTGGTAATCACAGCTTTGATAGCCGATCAATAGAAATAAGAATAAAAAGATAAAATTAGTCTTCCACAAACAAACGTTTCAAACTCTGGCTTTGCGGTGGATCTAACAAATCTAATTAATTGCATGTAATCCATACTAATCACATGCCAACACAAATGTTCCGGCCCCGTGCCGGTGCCAAGGCTCCTGCAGCCTTTGGAGCAGAATTCCTTGGTTTGAAGCAGACACGTGAGAGGGCAGTGGCTGGTTTGGAGCAGGCCCCACGCTGTCACAAAGATGCATTGCCCATTCTCTCCATCACTCTCACTAATGATCACTAACTGAGGTCATCCCAAGAGTTTCAATATCCTGGGACACTGAAACATTTCTGGCATTCTAATGTGACTCTGAAAAACAAACAGCAAGGGGGGCACTTGGTGACAACCAAATCTGGGAGTGCCTCTCAGTAAATGGGGCAGAACCACTGGTATTTTCTGGGTGATGGCCAGCATGGATGTTTTACTGTGTGACTTCTGTGGATCATGCACAATTTTGGTCTGCCCCTCTGGGCAGTCTTTGAAAACACAGAGAAATAAATATAAATTAGCTATTAATGAGACTTTCAATGAGAGAAAAAGGAGGCAGCGAACGAGGAAGACTAAAAGCAGCAGGGCTAAAACTCTGGAAAACAACCCATCTATTTGAAATACAGAGAAGTGCAATAGCACAGGCTATAAATGCTGAAAGATCCTGAGTTCACTGAAGACAAAACACAATGAAGACTTCACTGTATGTGTAAAGATGTGACCTCTGGCTTAGAAAAAACATCAACTGCTGGCAGCTGAGAAGTATCTCTGTTTAATTGATCCTGTGTACATCAAGCAGCAGACATTTAATATGTATCAACATGTACTTACTCTTCTGACTGAGCATCTGCTCTCAGTCACCTGCTGAAGATAAAAGACAGGGCTCAGCCAGCCTGAAGTCAGTCCTGGATGGTTGTATTACCAATTTAGAACAGATTTACCTTGAAAAAGCTTTCTTGGGGTCCAAGCATCCCAAAGTGTTCTGAACACACCCAGGTGCCCACAGAACACATGGGCAATGATTATCTGCCTTCAAGACACACAAGATAAATTACAGATAAATTAATGACATTACAGGATTAGTCTTAGGGGAACCTACAGAGTACTGAATTAAGCTGCTTGCATTGTAGCAGCCTAAAAATAGTGCAGGAACACACAGCTACAAGTCCCTCACCTTCAGCAGCATCACCGGGCCCCACTGTTCACCTCAGCACATTCTGGGCACATGCACAGACAGGATCCACTGTAATTCTAAATTTAGCAGCTGAAACCTATGCTCTGCTGACCTTTTATATTACCAACACAAGCAAAATTTGGCTAAAGTGATTCATTAAGAAAGCAGTGAGTCTGTGCTAACAATCCAAGTCTTAAATGAAACAACAAAAAAAATTTCAAAGAACGCCTTGAAATTTACTCCACAGGTACTCCCATTCAGAATATGCAACTTAATGATACTTCCACACTGACTTTTACCATGTGGACTTTTTGCTTTTAGAAAGCCTTTAAGCTGCTGCCTCTTCACAGTGGGGAATTATTCTGTAGTAGTATTCTACAATAATTACATTCCCACCTTACAGAACAGAATAAAGCCTGGGAAAGGAAGAAGTTTCAGAGACACTTCATTTTCTCACATTGCACAAGACATACAAAAGTCACACAATATAGAGAGTTGTAATTTCAGCTTTACATCCTTTCGAGATGATTACTAAGTAATTCAAAAAGCTGATACTTTTGTTATTATCTCTATTAATGCCTATATACATAGTATTTTCAATTTCTCAATGAATTCAGAAAATTAATAGCATGGTTGTTAACTTTTAATCCTTTAGATAGCTTTTGAATGTCTCTTTCTTCAAAGAACCTTTATTCATGTAGGTAACAGAACTATCCTTACTCCACTATAAATGGCAGAAATTCTTGCAATAGCAGATATTCTGTCCAAAGCATCCTGGAACAGCATTACAGCAGAAGCAACTATCACTCAAAGGTTCCATGTCAAAAGCAGATGACATTTTTGGGGAATATTTTTGGTCAGCAGTAAGAAGGGTGTGTGTTTCAGCACATAAAACATAAAACCCATGGAAAGGGCATCATTTTTCTACAAATACAGAATCACTGCAGGTCAGCACAGTGAGCAACTGGAAGCAGGCCATGAATCAGACACATTTTGTCAGTTCACACTTCTGCAGAAAAAAAAATATCCACATTCTATTTCTTTTGATAGAAAGTAGGTTTAAGAGGAAGTGTAGGATGTGCAAACCATGGTTCTGCTGAGAGATGCAGGGGACATCTCTTTAATACAGACTTGAAAGAACTATTTCACAAGCAAGACCATAAATTCTGCTTATAACCACGGCTTTGTTTACAGCAGGGTTTTATTTATTTAAGCAAATACATTGTTATTCCTAGAACTCCGCTGGAAGTTTTAAGGAGAGTGAAATATTGGTGCATAGTCTCTTTAATAGTCAGCACCAGCTGTCCTGGGAAGTAGCTGGTCTGCTCTCCACCCTTTCCTCTAGACTATTTTATTCTTCCCCTGCTTCACTTGTGTCACAAATTCCCAGCCAGTGTTCAGCTGAAGAACCTGCACTGGAACACTCAGCTGGAGTTTCCTTTACCAGCACTGAGGAAGTTGCCAGAAAATGTATCTTCAGCTACACACACATCAGAGGGCAAAAGGAATTGCTTTAAACCATTCAGAACTACTGAACACAGACCTAGAACTGACAAGCAACTGACCTCCAACTCACCATCAGTGCATTTTATATACAGATATCAATTGTTACACGTGAAAGAGAAGCCACACTTTAGGAAGATTGCCACAGTGGATAATCTTATCAGTTCATTGACCAAAGGATTACTGTCAAATCCATAGAATGACTTAATCATATAATCACACAATGGTCTGGGTTGGAAGGGGCCTTAAAGGTGATCTCGTTCCAACCCCTGCCATGGGCAGGAACACCTTCCACTAGACCAGGTTGCTCAGAGCTCCATCCAACCTGGCCTTGAACACTTCATGCTGAGAGGAACTAGCTCCATATTAAATAGATTTTTAGAATATCTAACCTAAATTCCCATAAAAAATGCAGTTGCATACTTGAAGAAGAACATCTCTTGCAGGTTATTCTTTCTGTTTTGACATTAGAGAAAGCATTCTTCTCAGTCTAATCTCTTTATTTATTCATACAGAAGGGGTTTTATTCCAGGAATATAGATTTCTACTTGTTTAAAAACAAACAAAACCCATTTCTTTTTGCAGTTCAACACAGATTCTTTTTTTCAATTCAACTTCTGAATTTCTTTTTCATCGAATTCATAGAAAAAAATACTCTCTGTAAGAGCATTATAGATCAAGACTGCTTCATGAATGTATTCATATTTCATGCTAATTAGTCTTTGTACACAATCCCTCTGGCTGCTGTGCCGAGTCCATGTGTCTCTGTCCTCAGCTCCTCGTTAAATGTGCTGGGCTTTATCTGAGCACTGCATCACCGACACTCAGACAGACAGGTCGGAACGCAGAGCTGCCTTTCTTCCCCTGCTGGATTTTATCAAGCTGATAACACACAAAAGCTCCACCTCCTTAGAAAAACGAGGCATGTAGGAGGTACAGAAGGTACTAACTGCTACCAGTTAACACACAGCAGGCTGGAATTCCAGACTTCTGGAATATGTGGGTAATGAACATTTGTCTGTGTGTCACCAGCAGTGATTCTTACACTTCTCTAATGGGAACCTCCAAGACCTTAAATGTAGAAAAAAACCCACTGCACCAATTTCCTTTGCAGGAAAAACCCAATGCCTTTGAGAGCTCACCTTCCCTTGGCTTTTTTTTATAGTCACAACTGCTCTTCCATCTTTCCTCTTCAAGATTTTTTTTTCAAATTCTGAGAGCTCAGGTATAACAGATTAATACATGAATTCTGTACGTAACCACCTAAAATATAAGGCATTATAACTAAGACAGCTCAGTCACAACATTCTCATAAATACACAGAAGAGCCCTTTTATGACAATACATGTCTATCCTCACTCCAATTCTATTTAAATTCTTCTGGTGAAGCTTTCTGACAAAATTACTAATTGAAATTTGCAGAAAATCTGAGCAGCAGAGGCTTTGTTACTAATATTTTTCAGAAGATTTTCAGTGCCAGAGATTTCTTAACCAAAAGATGGCCTTGCAGCAGGCACACACACAAGTGACAGCCTCTCCAATCTCAGTTTGCCACGTGGCACTAAAAAGGCAGGTGGATAATCAGTTTGTACCTGCAGAACTGCTCCAGTCACCCAACAACCAGCAGGATTCCTTATTTCAACTCCTTGCTCCTCAAGTCTCCAGTAGGGAAGGCCAACCTGTCCTAGTGATGTTCCAAGAGGGTTAAGCACTGCCAATTAAACTAAAACTGAGGGAATGGCCTCCACATTAGAGCACCTGACCTGGAATCAGAACAGACAGAACGCTGACTCTGAAAATGAACTCCATTTCTACAGGAATTGTGCGGAATACATTATGCTGTACCTCCAAGCAATCCATGAATAATGACAGCAGCTTTCAAACAGCCCAGACCTCAAACCATTTCCCACCTCTCTCTTAATCTGGATCTAAGTGAATTCGCATACAGACTGTATTTGATTTTCTGAAGGTGCAATTATTGCAGTTCTTTATGTACTGCTAAGATAACGTCCAAACTTCTCTATCAGAACTCTCCTATGGAACAGCAATGCTCTGAAAATATACTAACTCTGCTGCCCAAGTAAAGAAAGCAAGCTCCAGGAACAACAAACTGGAGATCAGGATAATTGCATCTATCTGATCCATTCCTCTTTGTTTTTCCTCCTTATGAATCTACCACAAAGCTTTTAAAAGCAGAGGCCCAAGAGGCACAATCAAAATGTTCCACAGCCTGGGACCGCCAGTGAAATTCCTGCCTCTGTCCAACCCTATGGCATGAGCATTCTGAAAGCATTATTTATATAAAGATATTATGGGAAAAGAAGACAAATGAAAATAGCACAACTGAGACTGAATCTAACTTCTGAGAAAGTCTAAATTGTTTTKTTTTTAATCTGGGATATCCTTCATTCACTGTCACATGATGAAAACAACTACAGTTAGGTCACACCAACAGGACATGTATTCTACATAGTATYTTTTTCCAAATAAATTGTTTTCTTAGTGACTCCACATTACAAACTACCTTTGASATAGAAATTAAGTTATTGAAAAGTGTGCTAAAATGCTATTTGAAATAAAATATTAAGAACCAATATTTACAATCTTTACCTCCTAACTGGAACTTTTTCTTTTGGACCCTTCAGAACACTACTCTCATATCAGTCCTTTTGTCCCATGATGAATGARATGGRTCCTGATGCTCTTGAAATAAGACTKGGACTCTAAAATAACTCTAAGATCATTTAAGAATTTTAAAAAATGCTATAAAATATATAAAAACACAGAGACATACATATATAAATCTATGCTAGATGGTAATAATTTCAGGCAGCAGTTTATTTAAATCATGAAAAGCTTTGTTCACCYCTGAGTTCAACAGCTTACCTACTGGATAAATCCAGTGGAGAAGAAAACAAAAGAGTGAAAAATAGCAAACTAATAACTCACTCCTTTATGGTACTTGAATTTATTCTGTTGCTGAAAAACAACAATTTCAAATACATTCAAAGCTGAAAACAAAGCAATCTGCTGCACTCCTGTGTCACACAGACATGAGCACTGATGACCTTCGTGTGCAACCCAAGGAAATGAAATGCCCCTGCCACACAGCCCTGGGTGACCCTACACTGCAGAGCTGATCTGCCTCTGGTTTGGATTCCCATCCTCCTGCGAAGGAGAGGCCGAGGAGGGAAAGGAACCAAACAGACACAGCCTGAATAATCAGCAGACCAAGGGAGCCACCTGCAGTTTGCAATCCAGAAGCAAATCCATGATGAGTTCAGAGGTTTTTCTTCCTTTTTATGTTGACAAAGCAGCGCAGGGAGCTGAACCAGGGCAACACAGCCGTGCTTAACACCAGAGATTCCTGCATTAAACTGAGTCTTGCTGTCTCACACCTACAAATACAGCTGTGTTGAAGGAAATCTGGCCAAAGCTGGATCCACTGAAAGCTTGCAAATGTGGAGTTCTCTGATGAATTAGAACTCGGCTTCTCAGCACACCAAAATCAAAGCCATTTTTTAAAAGTACTAACTGCTGTCCCTTGTATTTACAAGCACCAAATGCAAATGAACGCAAACAGTTTTCCTTCAAGTTTAAGGGTGCACTAACACATATACATTATACATATAAAAATCAACTCCTGAAATTTTGTTCATATTTTGTTCGATTACAGCTTACATGGAACTTTGTATTTTCTCTTGTCCCTTCCCACTCAAAATTCCCATCATGTGAAAAATACAACTCAGCTATTAAGACCTTACTTCAGTTTTGAAAACATATGAAAATGATTGTTGAATTGTATTTTAAAAGTCTAATTGTAAAGCAACAGAACCCTGATCGAGAAGTTTTCCCTTGAGGCAAGTTGGATGGATAATGAATTCTGTATTGGAACAATCCCAGTAGTTACAGACTATTATGTACTAATTACTACCTTTACAGATCTACTGTACACATAATTAATTTCTTCAGAGCACTACTATCATTCTTGACTGGCAAAATACACAACCTAAATTACAAGAGCCAGAAATTAACATGATCCTTTAGGGAGAAGGCATTAACTTGCTTTGCAGTGTTTTGCAATTAGACAATCAATCAAACAGTGAGGAGTGATTTTGACAGCAGCAGGCCCAGGACTGAGCATTGTCACAAAGTCACGTGAGGCCCCGAGCAGGGGCTGTGTCACAGCCTGACTGCAGAGGCACAACACTGCAGGCCTTTACCTGCACCTGTTAGGAGACATTCAGCATGCAACTCTACACGGATTTAACGTTCCATAAATGAAACACCAACACAGGGAGCTTTCTGCCGTCCTATTCCACAAAGCACTGAAGGCATGACAGTGCTGCCRGTGCTCTCCCTTCCACTGGCGGCCAGAGAGAAAATTTCCTATCAGTTAAGGGACAAAAGCAAAGTTTGGTAAAAGAATGCTCAGCATGGTATGACCTGCTTAAATGATTTCAAAGMTTTCAGTAGGTTCTAGACAAGGACACTAATGCTTTAAACTGCTAATTTCAGTTGTTGGGGGTTTTAGGACATTCTACAGAATTAAATCATACACAACCCCAACTCTACCAAAAAGCAGTAGCCCAGGTTTCCTGAGATGTATAACCACACTGGATTACTAATTAATTTACTAAGCAAAAATATTGTTCAACTTCATGACAATATTTCCCCCCCAAAGTACCACTTCCCTTCAGCTCTGGCTACATTCCTCTAAAACAGACAGCACTCAAACAGCAAGGCAGCTCACGGCTTAGTGATAACCAACATTAAGTCATTTCTGAAGTATCCTAAACCCAAATTACGTTAAATGAGAAAAATTCACCAAGTTATCTTCTCRTTGTGCCAAAGAATCACGAATAGAATTCAGAGGTTTAATCAAATTTCAGTGCTGCAGCTTACATGGGATCACAAATTTTTAATACGTCTACACTACCACTTCTTTTCCTTCAGTTACTATTCCCACTGGCATTCCAAAATTTCACAGAATACAAGACAGTAAACACTAAGTCATCACAACTGCTTCTGGCAATTGTCAGTTTGCTTCCACTCATCCATTTGTTTGTTTTCCGTGCTGACTGTGCTCTTGAGAGAACATCACACACATCTTTATTTGGCTTTTTATCACTCTCCCATCATGGAGACCACCTCACAAAATGGGACTAAAGCAGAAGGGAAATCTGATCCCAGATGATGCTTGAAATAAGTACTTGGGGCATTACTGAGCTGCTTGTGGCTCTTAAGGCAAAAGGGGAGGAAGAGTGGTGAACATAATTCCATGTTTCTCTTTGCAGATGGCAGCTGCAGGAAAATAGCTGCTTTTGGAATGCAATTATTTGGGTCTGTGCTGCAACTACATGCTCCAAGAGTCTTTTTGACTTCTAGTAGGTTTTCAAGTTCAAAAAAAACTTGAACTGAAAGACAGACAACTCTGCTTTTCTGTAGGAGTCAGCCCAGCAAGATTTTCATATCCTGAGTACTACACAGYAGCATTTTTAATGTGCATCCTTTGCTGTGGCCTCTTATTTTCTACAATCATTACCTGAGAACTACACAAGGAAGAACAGGAAAAATATCTGCAAGGCTATCACTACACTCCTCAGTATTTGAGGAGTTTCTGTTGTTCCTAGTTTTAGAACTGTGCAACTATGTCAACAAGAATTTCTTCTCGTAGGGAACTGTCAGCTGTGTCAAAATTTCAAGAGGGTTTTTTCAGCATTTTTAATGAAGAAGCTTTTCAGGAATTCAGAAACATTTCTTCAGATTTCTGATGAAAGAATTCAGCTCAAGGCAGAAGCTTGTCCTTTTCATTAAGAAGGGGCTCATGCCATTGTGTCATCTGCTGCTGGGCATTCTTTCCCTTAAAAATCTTCCTGCCACACTGAAAGAAGTGACCAACTCCACACCAAATCTTCCTGCCACACTGAAAGAAGTGACCAACTCCACACCATTTTACCCTCACTGCAGTGCTAGGAAACAAGAATCAATCCAACTTTGGCATGGAAAAGAATGTTAAATTACTGCAAAGGATGCTTTTGGTATTACTGCATGGAATATCTGAACATTTAGACCAGAAAGTGATTCTAAGGTGTGTTGTAAAAGGGGAATTCTGATGGTTTAAATTCAGTGACTACTCAAAGGAGTACGAGCTACAAGTGGAGTGTGTATGTATCTGATGAAAAACACAGCCATGACCAACTCTTTGAAGGGATTTCAAAAGAACACAATGACATTCAGAAATAACTCAAGGAAACTACTCAAAAATCACTTCAAGAAAGTTACAGTCATCTGAGAGCCCTTCCTGAGTTAACCTTTCAAACACTGCATTAGTAAAAACCGCTGTTCTTATTCCTGAACTTCTCAGCAAGGAATAATAAAGCAAATAAACACGATTTTAGGATCAGAATTTAAATTTAATTATAATTTCATTAGAAGAAAATTCACATCTGTCTGAAACATACAGTGCACTTTTAAAAGGTATTATTGCAAAAAGGTTCCTCCCCTCATGCCGTAAAGTGAAGGAGGAGCAATTCTTGTAATAGACTGTTATGCTTAATATATGTTTTAAATCATCTTCCTGCTATAAAACCATCATAAGAATTCCATGGTATTGCACAAAGCATAAAAGAAACTGCCATTGCACAGTTTTAAACTTAATAAAAGCACAATAAAGAATAAAGTAAGAATGTACCTTTCATTTGAGTTCCAAAGGTAAGTGCCAATTTTGCAAACAGCTCCGGGTCTTCAAATTTATCTTCTTCAGCTTTTACCCAAAAGCTGTTTTCTCCTATTTCTTGAGGTTCAATCTGAAAGAAAAACAGCATCTCCAAAGTCAATAAGCAGTGTTTTCAACAGCCAAGGTGAAGCAAATGCTACAGAACTCTTGTGATAATGAGGCTGAATGAAGTTTAGCCCCGCTCTGGGATGTTCTCTCACTGCCGCACGAACACCGTGGGCTGAGCTGCCCTCTGGCCACTGATGGCCTTTACTGTACTCCACTCAGCAAGTTTTCCACACAGGCCTCAGAACAGCATCTGGGTTTGAATGTGTTTTAGCTCTCCCTCGATTACTTTCCAGAGAGCCCCCAAACTCTTCAGCACTGATATGCACCGTGCCACCTGAGAACCGTATGGAACAACTCACCAGGAAATGAACTGTCCACGGGACCTTGCACAGACTCAGAATTAAGTGTGTACTGCCTATACTACAGGAAGAAAATGCTCTGCAATATAGAAGCTGAAAGACAGCTTGATTCTTCACGTATGACTCAGAACTGCTACCTTGTTTTCAAAATATATTCCTCTAACAGCTTTGAACACATTATTAATTATTGTTTATAAGTTTGTTTAAATGCCAAGTAATTTCCAAGGGCCATTTAACTCCAAGATGATATGCAGGGAACTCTGCAACACTGCATTTGTCAGCCTCGCTCCAATGTCCCTGCAACACCCTGGTCCTCCACCTTTCAGCACTGCTTTACCACCAGCTCCAGGGAAGGCATTTTAAAAAACTACCTTAATCCAACACTAATGGGGAAGACAGTTACAGCAAAAGGGACTAAATTAAATAGTAAGAATTTTATTCCTCAAATGATGGCTCCTTAAAAGTGATGATCAGACAGACTTTCCACCTTCTCAGTAGGCAGGAGATCTCTGGCACCATTCCCAGAGCACTTAAGCAAAGCGTCCATCTGCAGTTCCTTCCCATCGTCACAGCCAGTGTTCACAGAGACACTTTATAAATCATTCCTATAAACTCCCCAATGGAACTGAGCACAATGGAATTGTCTGCAATTACAATATGTATTATAAAATAAAAGCTTGCTTTTCTCTGTGTTTACAGGACAGCAGTCTATGTCTCACAGTTACAAAACTCCCGCAATGCATCCTGATCCMGTCTTTTCTCCCCAAGATACAGTTAATTCCTTCTCCCACAATAAAGAAGTACAGTTATCCTTTTATGCAGATTATTTTATAAGAATTACAGACAGAAAAAGATTTTCAAACTGATTTTACAATTTATTTAAATTAATATACTAAAAACATGGTTGGCTGTTTTCAATATCCTTCTAGTTAAATATATCGAAACTCTGTTTTTAAACTACCACTGCTAGATACACGTCCAGATTATTTTACCCCATCTCCAAATATTTTGAAATCATTTGAAATCATTGAAGCATTAATTCTTCTGCCAAAGGAAGCTATAAATTGGCATGCCATGCATTTCCACACAGGCTCTCTCTCAACCTTCCAGATTCCTCTTCCAAAATTTGTGAGATGATTCTGCTGTTTTGTTACTTCAAAGAAAGAGCCATTTCACTACCCAACACTTCAGAATTTAGAGGAACCCAAAATCTAAACATGTTTCTTTAGAAAGACAATTACCATCACTTATTCAAAAATATCAGAGGGCAGTCTAGCTCCTCTTCCAGCAGTAAACTTGTGTCATCATCAGTTCTTGAAAGGTTTTGCCTGAAGTGGTGATGGTATTTATTCAGAAATGATACAAAGCAACTTATATCCAGCATCCCACAGCACCCAGCTCCAGCTGGGAGAACATGGTGTAACACCCAACTCTACAGAATAAAGTTGTGCGTCTAAATTCATTTAAATAACCAGCTGTGAAACATCCTAAAAACCCTGCACGGCTGCCTCAGAGTGTGATTTAAAGTCCAAAACTGTTCGGTGTTAAATTGCAGCTTATGGTCAGCAATGATCACCTGGTGCCACTGAACAGCTTGTTTTCATCAACAATTGGATTTTACCATGTTCTTGATACCAACACACTCCTGAGAGAGTAAACGGCTCTCAAGGGCAGTGTCAGGCAGTAGCTGGGAGTGCCAAGATGTGCACTGACAAATGAGTAGCAGATACCCAGTGAAGCCACACTGAAACCCCAGCTAGAGCTCAAACCACACAGCATGGAATATACAGAAGTCCTCCTTTAATTTGCCTTGACGATTTGGTGATCTAGGTACTTTTTCCTACACCAAACATCAAAATATCTATCATACGTTATACCACTAAAAAACTGCCAACCACAGCTTTAGAATGCAATGATTTCRTCTTGATAATAGATGCAATTATCCAATACTCCACATTTATTTCCTTGATATGGAAGGAGCAGTGGCTACACTGATCAAAAAGGGGTTTTAAAGCAACACACCCCAGCACAGACCTGGATGTTTGCATAACTTCTCTTGTCAGAGAGTGACTGCCTATACTGAGAGGTAAATAATAACTGGTAGCTGCTTTAAGGGCTCACTTGCAAATCTGATTGTGCTTGCAGTTTACTGCTCAAGTAATGTTTACATTTTAAGATGGTTTTAAAAATGAAATGCAATTAAATACAACCATGTTAAGACACTGGAAGCTCATGGGTCCCAAACCTTTCCCTTGAGCAGTCCCATGGCTCCTCCCAGTGGCCACAGCCCTGCTCCAGCACATCACTAATTGAGAACAACCAATAAACACCTCAGATAAATAATCAATGAGTAACATTAAGGCCTGATATCAGCACTCTCTGAACTTAAAACTACATTAACATCATGAATTTAAAAAGCTTAACTTGGTTTGTTTTGCTAGGTATGTGTGAAAGCTGCTTTAAACCAGTTTGGAGATAAATACGTATTTACATACAACTTGATGCAAAGCTGCAATTCACATTCACTGCACCTGATACAATGGATTGGTAGTAAGGTGGCTCCCTGGGATACCAGGTACAACAACAAGTTCTGCCAGGATGAATCTCATTTAAAAATCCATCCCACTGCACGGTACCAAGCGTATCTGTGAAGTGAAGGAGGGGAAGGAACATCAGCTCCACAACTCTTGTCATACCTTTGACCAGTTGATTCTCTTCATCGAGACTTCCAGCTTATACTTCTTCTTCTCCTTCATCCCGTGAGGCAGCGCTGGGACCACCGGGAAGGGAGCAAAGGGAGCCCCTCCGAGAGGGGGTGGCATCGGGGGCCCCCCAAAAGGCAGCGGTGGAGGGACTGCTCCCCCGGGCAGGGGAGGAGGGGGAGGAGGCCCTGCTCCCCCAGGGAGAGGAGGAGGAGGAGGAGGCCCTGCTCCCCCAGGGAGAGGAGGTGGCGGGGGCACACCGGGCAGAGGGGGCAGAGGTGGGATGGCTCCCCCGGGCAGAGGAGGCGGCGGCGGAGGAAGCGATGCTGCACCGGGTAACGGAGGAGGGGGAGGAATTACTGCTCCACCAGGCAGGGGAGGAGGAGGGGGAATTGTTGTTCCTCCAGGTAGCGGAGGAGGAGGAGGAATTGTTGCTCCACCAGGTAGCGGAGGAGGAGGAGGAATTGTTCCTCCACCAGGGAGTGGAGGAGGAGGAGGAATTGTTCCTCCACCAGGGAGTGGAGGCGCTGGCGATGGCAGGGCGTTCTCACTTGGGAGGGCTGGAGGTATTGCTGGGACTTCTGTCAGTTGGCCTGTCAGGCCTGGACCCTGAAACATAAAAGAGGAATTCTTTTCATCAGTGACAGGAGGCCATTTGATACAAAGCTGAACCAACCAGGATGGCTTGTAGTCAACTGCACCTCAAGAACGTGAAAAATGCAACTGTTCCCCTATTTAAATGAGAAACAATAACAATAGATTATACCAYGTACCATAAAACTGCCAAGTAAACTGAATAACCTCGCATTTTTATAAAAACAAATTGTTTCAATTTTAAAGAAAATTTAATAGTAGCAGTAACATTTAAGTGAACAGAACAGCATTTTATTTCTTACCAATGCACAAAACATTTATCCCACTTAGGATACCCCGGCAAGCCGGGGCATCAGAGATGAGAATAACCACGCTGAATTTTAACAACACTCATCTGCTGGTGGAGAATTTTCCCCAGCAAGCAGTGGAGCAGCTACTGCAGCTCGAGAGGTCACAGGAGCAGAGCTGCTCATAACTGTCCTGACACCTGGGGGGTGCAGGGTGTGCGACAACCTGTCCTGCCTTCTAAATCTGTCTGAGGGTGCTTCTGTGGTGAGAGGAAGAAAGCAATCACAATATCCCATTAGAATGTTGTAGAAGGAACAAGGAAGAGAAACAGCAGCGTGTCAACCCATCAGAGGGGCGAGTGCATCTAAAAATAAGCGCCATCATATTCTGTGGGGAGTGTAACATGAGAAAAGGGAACAGATACTACAATTACATGGTTAATTAACCAATGGCCACCATTACTGGGAATGCCCYGTCACATCTGGATCATCTGAACTGTGTTAGAACCAAACAGGATTAATAATTAATTAGACTAAAAATGCATTTTTTTACTTTGCACAAGGCATGTGTTTTTTYGGCCAATTGGTGAAGAACCCATTCAAACAGACTGTCAAACTTCAGTGTAACACTGGCTTGTAGACATTCGTAATAAACATGAAAATTGGCAAGAGGGAAGTAGGAACTGGAGTGTCTGAGTCTCCACCTCACTGCCCAAATAGGAAGTGAGACCACAGGCATTAAGACAGCAAAAATAAAGACAAAAAGGCAACAGGCAGATCTTGCCTGGCATTGAAGGAGTACAAAATAAGCCAGGCTGAGGCAAAACCACCAAGTCTGTTAGCTCCTAAAGGGTATAAATGACCTGTCTAAAACCCAAAGCTGGTGTAAAAATAAAAAATAAAAAAGGCTAGGCTTATATAAAAATGTAAGAGTAAGAAAATATATAAAACCAAAAGACTTTAAAAATAAAGACTTCCAAAACAAGAACTTTCTGCAAAACATACGGAAGCAGCAATGTGAAAGCATAAACAAATACTTGGAGGGGGAAAAAAAAATTGGGCTGGATTCAAGATTTTTGCAGCCTAAGGAACATTTTTCCTCAATAAAGCAGGTATCTGTGACAGGCTGAACATACTACTGTTTGAAAAATGTTACCTCCATTAACTATCCTTAGTAAGTTATGCTGGCTGCAAAACAAATCAATACACCTGTAACACACATTTCAAACCCAGGGAGACAAGATACTCCGGGGCAATTTCTTTTCAACTCCTCCTCCTCAAAAAAAAATCAACTCAGCTGTGGAACTCAATGTGATACAGTTTTATTACCTGGGTCTGGAGCTGTTTGACTTCTGATTCAAGTTCTTTGATTTTCTCTTCTCGTTTCTGAAGCTCAGCTTGTGCCTCTTGTCGAGCTGTGAACTCTTCATCAAACTGGAACGATTCAATCAAAACAGGAGAGTTTGTCCAGTTATGGCCATGCCAGAGGCTATATTTGGCAGCATTCTTTGAACAAGATCACAACTGGAGCAATTGATGACCTTCTGACTTTTTTAGCAGCATTTTTCTAGTATGTTCACCTTTAGTACCACATAATTTCTTCCACCATTAAGTCAACGACAGAGAACCACCCAGATCCAGCTACTCAGTACAGGTTTTTCCCCCCAAGAGAACATTGCAGACTTCTCAAACCAAACTTGAGTATACATCTATTGCAGCAAGCTTAAATTCATTAAAATTAAATCTGCAATCATCATGCTCAAGAACATGCGGCCTTATGGCCTGAAAATGCCTTCTAAGACCAGACCAGCAAAAAAATCAAAATTTTGAATGAATTTAACACACACCTCCACAATACACGAACGTCAGTACTACTGCAGCTAATACAGCACGTTCACTCATTTATTCAAGCTTACACCTGCACTTTAGGTATTGAATTATGACTACTTCAGGACAGAAGAGCAACAAGTGGAATTTTTCCCATCAGTTATCTACAGCAGAGGAATACAACTGAGGATATGTACAGTTAATACTACTCAGCTGCTTTTGATTCCAGACTCAACTGCATCTGAGCCTTGCAAACACACAGAACCACCCCAAACCCCCAGAGCTTTAAATATGAAAGCACATCCTGCCTGGGAGATCCCCTATTTCCCAGTTTTACCTGGGAAACAAGCTGACTGAATCCTGAATTCCTGTCAGGATTCTATTCCACACCTTAAAGAGAATCATGAGTAGGACTGACCTTTCTGGAAAATTCTGCTGCTTTCTTTTCACTCTCTTCTACTTTAGCTTTGTCCACACACGCATCTAGGATGTCAATAAAACACCACACACAAGTCAAGTCAAACATATCACAGCTCTGAGGTGCCTTCCAACCATCATTACCCTGTGAGCCCATGACACCAAAGCAACAGATAGGTTTGTTTTTGACCCCGTCTCATTGCATTAAAGGCTACAGCATCTGCTCTGGTACTCCCCAAGCACACCTGTAGCGTCCATGCATATTTCCAGAAAACTGAAAAAATAAAAGTCTAAACAGAAGAACACAAAGAAAAACAAGGTAGAACTGCTTAAAGTGTACAAACCAATAAGATGTGTAAAATTAATGTCCATCCTTCCTCTGTATTTAAAATCTGGGTCCATGCCACTGCAGTGCAGCACTATCTGTGACACACATTCTTCTATGATCTTGTAATACTGAGGTCTGAAACAGGAAACATTTGTAAGACAATAAGAACATGAACAAGCTTTTATGCAATGGGGTTGGGGGGCAGCTAACTCCTAGTATCTGAATTATACACCTGCCAGCAGAAGTATCAAGTTCAAAGTCTGATTTGTACTCTTATTTGTAAATATTTTGGATGTGGTACCTTAACCCTGCTAAGACACCGAGCTGCAGTTTACACTGAAAAGACCAGACACAAGGCATGTGGGAGTATTTTCAATTATCAGCTGTACAACTTTCATATTCTTTGAAGCAATGAAGGTGTCAAACTTGAATAAAGAAAAAGTGCCCACCAGGTTAAGACGTTTTTGGACTAAGGCTCAAGTCTTTGAAATAAACATCATTATATTTACCAAGATCTTTTTAAAACTAACATTGAGCAGAAAGATAAATAACACATCATCCTCAGAGAGGCTTTTTAGGCATGATTATGAGCTACTCAGTTTACCAGGGTTTAGATTTCTATTCTTGCCCCTACACCCCCCAAAAAATCCAACCTGGCAGCTGGCACTTACCGGACATAGTAATCATTCCTGATCAGAAGGAAATGTTGGAGAATTGACAAGAAGTAATTTTCAGAAGAAGTATCTTTCAACATATTATACAGCAGATGAAACACTTCGCTGACATCAGTGCAAACATTGTTAAGAAAATACGAGTCCTTAAAAAGCTAAAAACTTAAAAAACAGACAAAAGACCAAAAAATCCCACTGCACAATAAAACACCCACCCCACCCAAACACAGCTCCCCAGACATTTCCCATATTGTTCGAGTAAAACCCCTCCTAAAACTTTAAAATGCTGAACTCCTATCCTTAGCAGTAAATATTTTTTTTTCCACTAAGCACACAGAATCTCTGTGCCCTGTTTAGCAGTGAGGACATGTGTCATTATTAGCCAGAACAATCATACTATACACTTCATGTTTGAGAATCCCAAAAAAATATTTCACACAAAGCTTTGTGTCCACTCTGAGCTGAGCCAGGCTAGGGGCAAACACACACTGGTCAATCACTTTTATTTCCTACAGATGACCACTACCTGTAATTACCTGTTCTGCAAAACAACAGCATTACAGGGGATTTTATAGTCCTCTCATTGATTGCCTCCACCTCCCTCTGCTTCCTCCTAAAAACTGCAAGCAGCCATTCTGAACTTAGGTAATTTTGAATTTACTGCTGCTTCCCAGCTAGAAAAGGCACACATCTGAAGTGCTTCAGAACCTATGAGAAATTTTGTTCCTTTTATTATCAAAACTCATTTTTCTTCAAACTTATGATCTTCCATGGGTATAATTTTATCTCTTCATGTATTATGAGACAGAGTTTAGCTTAATAAATGTTATTTATGAAAAATTAATTCAGTTCCCAATGACTTACATTTGACATGCAAATTTAAGCACTAATTATCTAAATATTTTCTAACAAAAAAAGCAACTGGAGAGAAATCTGCTTGACAAAGCCCCTGGTAAGACACACAACTGAGACAAATAACCTGCACACAGAGCACTGTAATTTCCATTTAATAAAGTTCTGAAGCGACACAAGTTGTAACAGCACTTCCTTAAAGGATATTCCATTTCAGCTTTGATATCATTGAGACGGTGTGACAGTTCAAAGTGGTCTTCATCTTTGTTCTCATCAAACACCCTCAGCTGAATATCAAGCTCATCATTTTCCTTATCTTTCAAGGCCTGTTTTGCAAAGTAGAGTATATCTTAATTTCTCCTTTTTTAAAGCAAGAATTCCCCCCCTTGAAGGATTGTATCATGATGAAATATAAGTCATTAACCTTTAGAATAGGAGAAWGTTTTAACTCAGTACCTTGGATTCTTTTTATTATAATGATATAACTGAGAAAAACTAAAGGCAAAATATCAGCTCACAGAGCAGGTATGGGCTACAGAACAAATGACTTCCAGCTGAACCAAGTTCTTAAGGGGACACAGCAGTTCCTGCTTGTTAATGTCAGAGTTCCTTTAAAAAAACCACAATAAGTACTTATTTTGAAATAAGCATATTTCAAAACATTACTTGAAGTGAGCTTAAGAAGCCTAGGCAAGTGTAAAGAAGACATGCTTACAATTTCTATTACTAAGTTAATGTAGACCATAGCATTAAACCATCCATAGCACAAGAAAAAATACAGAGGAGCAAAAAAACCCACACAAGTTAGCATTCAGAACAGGGGAAAACGGGCTTTTCTTTTAAGAAATACAAGCAGTTGTTGTAATTCCCATAAGAACCAAGTTTAGCTTCCTACCAGGAAAGCACATAAAAAAGTTCCTTCCCATCCACTCACGTGAAGGCACTCCATGAAACAAATGGAAATTGGCCTGGATTTGTCAGACCCGGATGCAGCCATGTGTGCTCCCCAGTACAGCAGGAACTTGTGCCACTCCTACTGCTTGAAAAGCACAGGAGGCTGCTCTGAATCTGAGCAGATGAAGAGCCAGAGCTATGGATCCACCCCCGACTCTTTTTCAACATATTGGCGGTTCAACATTTTAAAAAAAGACTGATCACCAAATATTAATTGCATTTACACTCAGATCTGTATGGCAGATGTTGGTTCACTCTCCCAAGCTTTCTATCAGATCATGATTTGTTAGAATTCAGTTTCTTTGCTACCTAACCCATCCTAATTCTTAAAATTTTTAAGCATTTATTAATTCTATAAAATATCTTTCAATAGAYTAAAAAAAACAAACCAAACAAAATCTTGAGGCTTTCAGATGTTCCACAGCAAATAAAGCCAGTAGATCACGTTAATGTATCTACATGATATAAACCCTAAAAATATACCCCAAGAAAAAGTAACATCACACATCAGGAAAAGTCACGAAACTGAAAGAGCCAAAAATGGAAGTTTTTGTTCCTGACAAATTGACAATTTGAAACTTTGTATCTTTAAAGACATAGCAGAATAAATTCTGTTTCAGACAAATACAAGCAGGTACTCTAACTTCTCTCATCTCTTGTGAGGAAGTGATGAGTACCTTAAATATATATACGTATTTTTGAGGCAAGCATCAGAACAGTTTCTTGGTTAGGAGCTACAGATCTCTCCCTGAGTCAGAAATATTCCTGTCTGTGCAGCTGCATGAAGACAGACATGCAGTCTCAGAGAGAATGAATGTGTCCATTTGATTTTTCTTTGAAATGTCCCTCTGCATTCTCAGCAGGCAGATTAAAGRCAACCAGATTTCACAGAAAACAACAGGAACAGCATGTACAAAGAAAGTTAATCCAAGATTGGTTCCACAGCCAGATTCACATTCACTGTATGTGCTTTGAGCTCATTATGCAGAATTCGGCTACCCTAATTTAATTTCCAATACATTGACTTGTTTCAACTACTATTCTGGTTTACACAGCTCCTGAGAACCTAAATTTGTAACTCTGCAGACTGAAAGGAGGTTTGGATTGATAATCTGACCTTCTGAACCCCCGATCCTTCCCTTCTGCTGTTCTGCTAGAACAGTTTGGTTACCTTCAACATTCAGAGTGGACAGTGATCAACACCCGTACACAAATAACTTACAGGCAATATTTTCTTCAGGCCACAACGTAAAAACTCATTTCTCAAGTGTATCCTGAAATCAAGATCTTCTGGCGATGTAACAAGGGCATTGATGAGCTGCATACACGCTACCTGTTGTCAGAAATACAYAATGAAAATCAATATTGCTTCAGTTTAATTATAAAAGCAAAGAGGTGGATGYTATTTATTATGCAGCACACATACAACACTTGGGTTTATTTTAGCAACACCAAATACTGCTCTGTTTCCATACCAGGATGCTTCTGCTGTGCCAGAATAGTACCACACGAATGATCATCACAGAACAGTATCATGGAATGGTTTGAGCTGGAAGGGACCTCCAAGTTCATCTTGTCCCACCCCTGCCATGGCAGGGACACCTTCCACTGTCCCAGGCTGCTCCAAGCCCCGTCCAAACTGGCCTTGGACACTGCCAGGGATCCAGGGGCAGTCTCAGTTGCTCTGGGCACCTGTGCCAGGGCCTCCCCACACTAAAATCATACACCAGTTATTCCCAAACTAAAGTTGCCCACTGCACCTCCTTCTCTTTCTCCTCACTATTCATCAGTTTTAAAACTGTTTCYACAACAATTAAAAACTTGAAAAAACCCCACATCAGAACCACCCAAAAACACCCACGCCCAAGTAAGTCACTTCACCAGGTGTTTTTTCTATTCCTGCAGAGCACTTCTGCAAAATGCCTGAAGTCTCAGGATAGTGGCTAATGCTTTAATTGAGCAGCTGTGCACTTTAATTGATTTACTTGAAAACAGGTAGACAACAGCATAACACCAAAAGTGCTGATCCACRTTAAAAGACTAAAATGGGACTCCAGGGAAATACCAAGTTTGGTAAAAGATGTTAACTGCAAATAGAAGTAGCATTAGAGTACGACAAAAAAAAAATCAATAGCTGCAGAGGAAAAAAATCAGATAAAAAGCACTCTTCCTGTTTTAATTACACTCACTATTTAGCTTTAATAGAACACCTTATGGAGTCTCAAATTTCTATTAAAACACCTTTCAAAGGCACTCTCTTGATAGAGCTGCATCTTCAGATAATGCAGTATCRTCGTGCTTGCTTGAATGATTCTTGTTATTTTACTACTATGACATGACTTAACAAGCCAAAGTACATGTCCAATCTGAAATTAATAGAGAGAAGAGGTGCCATCTGCTCTGATTGCTGCTGCCAGAGAGACTCTGGCTTAATGGCTTGTGCTAATACATTACAAGTAAAGGACGATTTTGTCAGAAACAAGGTAATGAGTCTTGCAATTGTGCCTTCACTGAGGTACCAGGGAGCTTTGGGAGGGGGAGCTTGGCAGGAATGGTGGGTGGTTGTTTTTGTTTGCCTTAAATCAACAAGGTCATAAAGAAGGAGACAAGCTCAGAATGAATTCTTCAGTGATAGCACTATTAAGATTAGAATGTCATTTATAGAAACTTACAGAACATCATTAACTCATCAGCCCTGAAACAAGAGGTGCTGATAGCAAACACAGCATTAAGGCAACTACAGCTGATGTGTATTTGATCCAAGACTGGAAAAAGGCATCCCAAGGATACCTGCCCTGATTACACTGTACTTTTCCATATCTTTCAGCCAAAATAGCTGAAATACACATTCTAACATAAAATGTGCATCAATACTGTACTGTGAGAAGAAGGTAAGTCAAAGTCATCCTTCAATAGGATATTCAGCACTTGGCCTCTATGCAAACATGGCAGTACCAAAAAAAACCACCAAAACCAACCCCAATTACAAATGCTTACACTTTAATAGCACCCAAAACTCTTAGCTAGTCTGGTGCACACAGAGTTAAAAACTTCTGTCCATTGACCCATAAGTAGCAATGAACATGATCKAAGTCATGACTTAGTAAAAGCCACTGGCACAGAATGTTTGTTTTCTAAAAACAACTTTAGAAGCTCACTAGATTACCCTTAGAGAAGCACTAGTGGCTGGTGAGAGGCACACGTTGAACGCACCACGGACCACAGAGTCCTTGTTGACAAAGGCACCAATGAGATCCTGCTGCACTTCATTCATCCCAAAAGGAACCAAAAATGGGCACAGCCCATTCTACTCCTGCCATAATTATCATATATCTGAATATTTAAGAGGCCACAATCAAAAGCCCCAGTACTAGGAACAGATTTATCACCTGAACATTACATCTGGCATTCAGGGAAAGAAATATCACTAATCATCCTCTTTACTAAGGTCCGGACTTCTTAATCCTATTTTTAGGACAGGAAGTGAGTTCCTTGGTCTCCCACCACTAACAAGTAGAAAATCTAATACCACTAGAGCATTGGTGTTTATTTCTCCTCTTTTACTGACCACTGGATTAACAGCAGCAAAACATTTCGTGTGTAAATTATTTAAAGGTCACAAAGCAATGCACAGCGTTCCAGCTTTAGAGCTGAAGCTCACAGAAAAGCAAACTCACCTGCAGCTGTATGAACTCGTGGTTCTCCAGGCCTTCCACAATCTGAGAGAAGCGCTCTTCCCTGCTGTGCCTCTCAGCAGCAGTTGTTATAGCACCTAAAAGCTTGTCCAGCCTAAGAGAAAGACAAACTGTCAAAAGAGCACAGCACAGCCAACTCGCTCATTTTAAACACGCTCAGCCCACTGGCCACACAACTCAAGGCTTTAGGGCACTGACAGAGTTTAAATGCATTTATCTACAGAAAGCTGAAAACAAACCAAGAATCAAGTGTGAAAAATATCTACAAGATTAACGTTGAAATAACAAAAAAAGGGGTGAATAAATCTCTGTATTATTATTTCAGCTAAGAAACAATCARTGAGGGGGAAAAAATCCTTACCTTTCCAAGGCTGTGCACTTGATAACAGCCAACATGTTTAACATCTGGAAATTCTTATAARCTGTCCTTTCAGAAATCAACATGTTTTAATCTACTTATTGCATAGAAGATGAAATTTGCCTATTTGAACCTTCAGTAAATACATATACTGATGAATTTACAGGAAACATATGCCAAGTGATAATATCTTTGTTTTAAAAGATCTCATGGGCAAGTGCTAAATAACTCCAAGTTCAACTGTTCCAAAGCCCAGCTGTAAATGTAAACTTCTTGTTCCTGTGGAAGAGAGGTGATTTGTCCTTTCAGCCCTCCCACTTCAGCCACAGTGCGTGAGCCACAGACCTCTGCTCGTTTGCTTTTCTCTGATTTAATACTGAATTAAGGCAACAGAACAGGTGAAATCTCTTTAATTTTAAACCACATTAATAAAGACTTAATAGGTTACATTTGTTTCACTGACAAGCTTTCTCACCTGTGTCCAAATTGACAACTCACAAGCACAAAAAAACCCCTTCAATATCTCACTTACATGTTTTCCTCTCCAACAATGCAGAGGGCAGAAAGGATTTTCACTGTCTCAGTCATCATGTGTGGTTGCTTTGGATCAATTGCTCTTGACAACAGCAAGAGACTCCTTTCATCTCCTAGAATCCTTTGCAAACCGTACTGAGAGAAACAAAAAGCTCATGGTGAAAAGGCTGGACTTGCCTTGGATACTCATCACTATCTATGGGATAAGATCCTTAGGGATTCTCCCAGCCCCTCCCTCCCACAGGGGGGTTGGCAGCACTCTACCAAAATTCCACCAAAAGCCCCTGGCCATTATTGCTGGGGGACACAGGTCAGYGTCCCCAGTCTTGTGTTTGAGGTTTTCTCCTGACAGAGAGAGATTCACCTCCTCAGGAGGACACCAGGACCTTGTAAAATCAGTACCCACCAAAAGACAAATCAGGTTTTATTTTCTATCTATGTCTGAAACACCTCAGAAGTATGAAAAATCTGCTTTTCTCCCTCTTCATTAGATAAGCTCTTCTGTGAGATTTTTTCTAAACGGGGTAGAAGTAGTTGTAAGTAATTTTTATGCAGTTTTATTTGCTGGGGAGGATACATAAATACAAGACTTCAGATTTTGTTATGCATAAAGCAAAATTACAAGTTTAACACATCAGCTTCTAGAAAGTACTCATACTCTGTAAACTTGAGTAACCTGTGTTAGAGAAAATTAGATCCAACTTAACCTAATCCTTTACCCACGACCTACCAACTCCAAAACCACAGCTAAAAAGATATCAAATCCTACTCAATTTAAATCAGGTGAAAAGTACATTATATTAACAATCACATATTGAAATCTGAATTTATAAAGCTTTATTTTTTTTTAATTTCCAAGTTATTCATTTCCAAATTCACTTACCTTAAATTTATACTATCATCCTCTCTTTATCAAATATTTTACTTCCAAAAATCAACAGTATTTAACAAAACTAAGAAAAAAATGCATATTCTGAAAGGCTCGTGAAGAAGACTCTTAACAGAAGTCTAAGACTTACATTTCCAAAGAGTTAAACACTTTGTTTGTTAAACATATCCAGGCTTTCCTTCCCTCTCCAACATTTAACATGCTACCTATATCTTGAACTAAGAAAAATCAATCATGCTAGAAGTATGTGAATTTAAAATACACTTACTTTATTGTTCATAAATGCTTTGAGGCACTGGATAAGTTTATGTTGATTCTTCTTATCAATACTTTCTTGCCTTGAAAGGAATGAGGAGAATAACATAAGGAAAATCTTCACTACTTCCCCATCCCTCCCTTTATATGATCCAAGTCCTTACTGTTTCTTGTCCAGAAGCTTTTCCAATGCATCTAACAGAAGTCCAAGACCTTCATGTCCAAAATTGTTAACCCAGCTGCAAAAAAAACCCGAAGAAAAATGCTTTTAATTATTTCTTAATCAAATGCAAAACTTGCAAAGTTATTTCTCCGTTACTGCTTGTGCATCCCTTCATAGGCTCCACTTTTGGTCTCACTTCCCAAAAGACCTGATCAGCCACGAAGGGAAACWTTCCAACAAGTACAAATTGCTGAAAGCCACAGTGAAAGGTGAGGAGATATTGCAGACAGCTGCAAACATTTCACTTATCCTTGTCCAGGGTGCTGMGAAYACTGYTCTCCTGTCAACAAGCAGCAGCRTAATTACTCTGGTTTCAAAAAAACCCCAAAGCCCACAACTCTCTCTTGCTTAGCAAAAACAGCATGATGAAAACCACTGCAGAAATTGCTCTGCTTACCTGACTGGGTTGCTGGTTAGAGACACTCTCAAAGACTCCAGGCAATTAAGAAGTTTTTCATCCGAAATTCCAGATCGCAGCTCATGGATGTATTCTTGTGAGGACAGTGTGCATTCGTGCTTGCTGTTTTTTAGTCCACCCTATCACAGAAGGCAGAATGCTGCTGAGTGTTCTATTGATCAAGTAGTGTTTAGATGATAAAATAGAAGAGTAATATTTCCATGTGAATTTTCAAATCACAGTACAAGTATTCAAGACACCTGACTTGACTTGGATTTGTCATCAGTGTTTAATACTTCTGGTTTTGCATCACAAGGATAACTATTTTTGCTGGAGTCTTTTTCACTTCTTTGAGTAAAAGTGCATGTACTACAAATTGAACATAAAAATTTAATTCCATCATTCAGTTGTATTAACATATTTAATGAGTGCAAATTAAACATCTACTTCACAACACTGTATTAGAAACAACCACACACAGAGACACAAAAAAACTCCAGTTCATGCAACTTCACGAGCCAATTTTTTGCTGTACCATAGTCCATGTTTGGCCCCTAACAGAGATTTCTACAGGATGTTGTTTGCTGCAAAAAAATGATATGGGAGATTTGACCAGGAGCTCTCTCCTGCTGAAGTGCCACTACAGAACAATAACCACTCACTATTAAAATCCCTGAGTATCAGTTTTCAGAGCTATAGTATTCAAACCTATGAACAAGACACAAAGCATTTTCCAAAAGGTGCAACTAATCTTTTGTACAGCTCTGACAGGTTGCAGCAGGCTTATCTCAGGAGAGTGCTTATGATTCATTTGCAGTTCCTAAAGCTCCTTAGCTCTGAAGGGTCTGCTGAAGAGACCCTGATAAAGATGTCATGGGTGCAAAGGCATTATCAAGTGCCTGACCTGAAGAGG
Organism: Parotia lawesii; assembly: GCA_003713295.1. NCBI lineage: Eukaryota > Metazoa > Chordata > Aves > Passeriformes > Paradisaeidae > Parotia > Parotia lawesii. The sequence continues at coordinate 6,144,093 of RAHM01000020.1, read as the reverse complement.
ATTTATATGCATTTGGTTTTAATTGTATCAGAAGCTTCCACTACTAATATTCAAATTCTCTTTCACAAAGTTCCACTTCTTATGAAGYTTCTGGTTTGCTCTCTTCAAATTCTTACCATTCATTTTCCAAAAATGCACTAAGTACGGCTGATGACAAAATGACTTGGCTAAATTTAAGTTAATGACTTTGACCTAGAGATTCAATGCATAAAACAGAACTAAGTTCACATTATCCTTTCAGATTCAGAACAGAAACATGACAGACTGTGACTGCATTGAGACAACAGTGTCCTCTGCACTCTGTCAGCTTTGAGGATGTTTCTTGCTGACATGCAAAGCACCTTTAGCTGGGCATCACGTGCCAGTTACACATCAAAGGACCACGGCAGACAAAGATGGGTAAGAAGGATATAAAGGGACTGGAATCAGTCACCATCCACCTTCTAAACAAAGAGATGATTTTCCACCAAAAGAAAAAGGAATAGATGGGTGGGGATTATCTTTATGAGAGTAGGAACTCATTGTAAATCAGGTTAATATACCAAAAATCATCAAAATTCAGAAAAACCATCACTCTGAAGGACCATAAGGCAAAGAACTAGAAAAAAGGAACAGCTTTATGCCATCCATTGAACGGATGGGAATCAGAAAAGATTCTGTGGGTAACTAATGCACATCATCTACACAATATGGATCTAACTGGGCACAAGTTCTGTCATTTCAGCCATTCCCCAAGTGGTAGAGAACAGAAATACTGCTGAGAGCCACAAAATGTACAAAGAGATGAGACAATGGCAACTTCAATCAAATGCCATTGCCTGTTAAGCTAGACCCTGAAAAGCACTCTAGAATGCAAGACATAGTGGCTTTTCCCAAGARATGAGTTTGTCCTTCCACTGCAGTCTGCTGCAAGCTCCAAAAGAGACTCCAATTCACACTGGGGAAACCTGAAGTCTTTGCTACTCTTTGTTTCATATTTAAACCAAGATGTGATCTTGCTGCCTCCTTCCTCTGCCATCCAGGCCATCAGTGAAGCACCTCTGCTCTGCCTAGTCCCTTATTTTCAGAAGACCTATGACTCCCTCCAAAATATTTACAATAGGTCAGAAGTTCAAAGAACTGGCAGCGTGCTCTGCTAAGGCTCCTTCCTATGTCTTGCAGGACAGGCATATTTCTTCATTGATTCTTTGAAAAAGCACCTTTAACTGCACAGCAATAAGGAACCAACTCCTCTTCCTTATTCTCCTCCCTCTTCAAAATGGATGGCCACTCAAGACAGGTCATAAAAATCCATTCGTAAAATCTTCCAGAGAATTCTCAGCTTAGCAGGATTACTTTCTGTTATTCCCTGTTATCAACATCTCAGTCTCAATCCACTCTTACCCCTAGCCATGCTAACTCAACTGCTGAACCAGGTGCCACTTCTTTCATTTCCCTATTCGAAGAGAGTTTGATTGGAATACTATTTTTCAGTAATGCTATGCCTTTATATGGATCAGATTTTAATATAAACATTTCTCATTTACTTTGAGGTACAAGGTGAAGTAGAAAGAACCTGAGATGGTTGGGTCCTACATCAGAATGCTCGGAGATTAAACCAATGCTTATGAATGAAAAKCTTAGAAATTACTTTATGACCAGTTACCTTCATACTGTTACAATCAAGGCAGAGAATGACTCATTGATGCCAACTCAAATGAGAGCCTGGACCACAGAGCAGTCGCACCAGTGCTGACGGTCCCATATAAAATTCAAACAAGTTCAAGCTCCCAAGCCCCATGAACAGGGAAACCTCTTCTCTGCAATCTCTACAACCCAACAGTACTACCAGGAACATCCCAAAATTCCTCTCTTCCCTAATCACAGTGAATCTGTAAACCTTCAAGGAAATACCTCCATATGCTGGCAGAAACAAACAATTCCTAAAGGATGAACCTTGGAAGAAGCACACCGAGGTGCAAGCTCTCGTTCAGCAATAATATGCAGAAGCCACACTCCAGGCACAGCATTTCTTATTTTAGTATTTAGCAAGTTATTTGCACAAAACCATGCTTTTAATGCAGAGCTGTTCTTGCTCTCTATCAGACCCTGAACTCAAATGCATGGGGAGGAAAACATCTTAGAGTTTCTCCCCTACCCATTGTGGGAATATCAGCTTCCTTTATAAAATAATCTCTTCACAAAGCAGCTGTTCAGGCTAATTCACACCATAAGGAAATTACATGGCAGCAGGGATTATTTGAAACTGGTTATAACACACTGAACTGGAAAATTAATAATTTGTCCCCTCGAAAATCAAATACCTTTAAATACAGAAGCACAATGAAGGCATTTTCCTCAATCAGAGGAAGAACCAGTACTGTGCACAGAACTAAAAAGTACTGGTGAACACAGAGAAAAGTCTCTTTAAAGGCCACTCTGAATAAGACAAAGCCAAGAGAAAAATACACAAGAATATAGTGTGTAGGAAAAAACCTAACTATGTCTGAGGTGATGATTAGATGCTTCTAAGACATAGATTGTTCTCTATCATTTTTACTACAGAACATAATTATTGAATATGAACTAAGTGGAAAGCCTTGCTGTACCTGAAAAGCCTGTTTTGGCTGTAATGAAAAACAAAGTCCATCCATAATTAAAAAGAACATTGCTTTCAACCACTGTTTTAAACGCGTATGTAATTATTCCCCAAAAAATCCTTTTTTCCAGGAAACAAAAACTTCCTGAACTCATTCCCACAAATTAAATCCCAAATATTTGTTTATAATATTTGAATTCAGTCAAGACAACATAAAATGTAGGTGAGTCCTTAATAAGACAAAAGTTATGCTCTCAGTGATCTCGTCTTAAACTTACTGACCTTCTGAATCCTCTAAATTAATCTTATTCTCACACTGATCTGCTGCAGTTGGCATTTCCAAGACAAGCTATGAACAATAACAATTAGGACATAAAAAAATTCCTCATCTGAACAGAACGAAGTAAGCCAAATACTGCCAATTTAAAATTTCAAGTGCCTGCCTTCAATAAAAAGCAAGACAAGCTCAAATTATATTTGTTGCTCATAATGAAGAGATGAGCTCAGTGAGTCTGAAGTATTTGGAAACAGACTCCAGAAAACTTGAAGACATCCCTCAAAAGTGTAAGCAATGATTTTATACTGGTAAGATAAACATGACTGAGGTGGTTGACAATTATTTTGATAAAACAAGGATTCAGTTGTGCCCGCTGAACTTTGAAACCCAGATAAAAGTCCAAAATATTCCAGCCTAATCTCTAAAAAGGGAAGTTCATAAGAGAAAACAAAACTCTCATGTTCGTACTCACCGGAACTTTACTTCCGACTATCTGCATGCAGTGGCCAGCCAAGAGAGGTTATTGTGTAAAAAAGATAATAATAATACATAAATAAACACAGCACAGTACTTAGTAGGATGTAGTTGCACACACATTTTTCAGTGTTTAATCATTAGTAGTAGATACATTCTTTTATCACTTTATCAAACTGTTTAGGGGTTAGAACCTCTCAACAGGAAAACAGCAGCTCTACCGTAGGAGCAACAATTTCAAATTCTTACGTTCTGCTGCTGAATCATCAGTATTTGACACATTTACCAACAAATAACTACACACCTGGCTTGAAAGCTACATCTTGAAAGATTAAATATGCCATTTTGTTGAAATTATCAGGTCAGATACTTTATATATGACACTGAGAACACTACAGAACAYGCTAATGGCATACTGACTTCCTTGCATGTATAACAACTGCTTTTATTATGGAGCTTTTGATCTGTTTAGATGATGTCACCACTGAATTTAATTAAGTTTTCGTAATCAAAAACATAGCCTACAGTTATAACTCCAACTTGCATTTCAGAAAATCTCACATGACATTTTTAGTCAACTGCTCAGTATGGATGCTTTTAATTACATGGATAATTAAACAGCGATTTTCAGAATGCCATCTTCTCTTTACCATGGAACAACACCTCTCTATTCATGAACAAAAAGTTYCCTTCCCCAGAGGAAACTGCAGGAAGGCAGCACATCTGTGCCCTGCTCTGTCACCTTGCACAAATGCCCACGTTGCTGGGAACACCAGGACAATGGAGCCCTGCTCAAACCCCGCAGGCCTCTCCTCCTCAGCTCACCTGCTGCAATCTGATAGCAGCAGCCAGTTTMTTGAATAACCACTTCCACCTGACCAAGAGCTGATTTGGTTCTGAGACCCGAATGGGACTGTATCTGCTCAGCCTCCACCTGCTTCATTTTCTACTCTTATCTCTGCCATTGCTCCTTTAGGGAGTCTTTCAGAAACAGWAGTCCCTGCAAGTCTTTCACAATCAACACTTCTCTTCCTGATGAAGCTTCCTCTAGAAGCACAGGAAGGGATTGCCATCACCACACAGTCTCTTCTCCTAATTCACTATTTTCTCCTCTCACCAATGGTTCAACTATTCAGTACAGCACAAAATGTCACCAGGTTCAGTTCTGAAACAATTCCAATCCTTCACCAGTTCTCAGGCATAATTTCCATGGTCAACAACCTTTCTCTTCAAGTGAGAGAAGGAATGAGAAGCACAGAAAATCACTTCCCATGAAAGCATCCAGCTCATCAGCTTCTACACATCCTCTACCCCCAAGGAAAACTTTCTTCACCCAGTGAAACCCAAAGTTCCTTTCTTCCTCAGAACTCTGAACACAAGTGTTTCGGAAAAGCATGGTCAACATGCTGCAGATGGCACACACACAGGGGAAATGAAGCACCAAATTTAAAATAATTGGTTAAGACATCATCAGCAAATGAGAGTGATATCTTCACATGAAGGGAGAGAGCTCAAAAGCCTAATTAAAACAAACATGAAATGAACTGCAAGAAAAGTCACATCAACTGTTAAGTATGTTTTGTGAGCTCTAAGCAGAAGGTCCAAGTGTTTTCAGTGGGAAAAAGGAAGACAGATAATTATCTGTGACAAAAGAAAAAGGTAGAAAATTTAAAGACAGATCATTTTGAATGCAACCAGCATTTTCATGGAAGACAATCCTGAAGAAAAGAAAGTTTGACAATTCATGATGCAGCAAAGATTGATTAGGGCTTGAATTCATCTGAGCAGAATAGTAGTTGCACTAAACAGAAGATGAAATTGCAAGTGAAAATGAGGTTTTGCGCCATTGTAAGATCCCAATCAACATTTTAAAATTAAGCTCTGTATTTTAGATTTTTTTAAACAATCAAGATGCTAGCTATTTAAAAGTTAAATTAGGGTAATGTGCTACAGAAAGGTAATGTACATTTCTGAAAGATTCCACTCAAATGCTGTGATTCAACTGCAAGAAGGACATACTGAAGCACACAAACTTCARTATGAGCCATTTTTCCAATAGGAAAAACACTTTGCATGCGTGTAAAACATCCACGCTGGCGCTGACTTAAGCCCAAAGTGCACATTCACATACGAGGATCTTTTAGGATGACTTGGTTTTAAACTGTTAGTAATTTGGCCAGATGTATGCCCCRTTCTGTTAAGCTTCCCGTGCTGCAGCACACGTGGGGAGGAAGGCAATGCATTACAATTTCAGCAGGAAGCCATGCAATGGTAGCCATGCTTTCCTTACTCAGCTGCACAGCTCTGGGGCTCGAGGCAGCCACATTTCAATAGCAGTGTACATGAGAGACATCACCATTGTTCAACTGCCTTTTGGAAAAAATTGCAAATACTTCCATTTCTACTTTTCACTTTCTACTGCTTCATAAAGTATTTTTGCATACTAAGGAAAATTCCAGCTTTAATATTAATCATCAAGTGCAGATAAAAACCTTACAGAGCATAATTAATAGTTCCCAGTCTAGTTCATAGTTCATAACATTCACTGCATAAGCTTGAATAATTCTCCAGTAATTTGTACATTTAGTTAGACCATGCTTAAAGCACTGGATTCCTTCCAGCACACACTAAAGGACTGTGGATTTTGTTTAAGGTGAACTCATGCAGGAACATCACTCCTCTCAGAAACTAAATCACCATTTTCATTACCATTTCATCACCATTATAACACAAGCTTTTCCTCACTGAACTTTATAACATTTCATGCAAGGCATTTGCATAATAATTGCATGTCATTGTCATCTTAATTTTTGAAATTTAACTCTGCAGAGCTGATTTTCAAGGTTAAAAAGAGACAAGTGTACTGCTTGCAGTCCATGCTTACAGATTCCTTAGGCAGACACCAACATCATCCTTATTTATTTCTGTATTTGCCATAGTCAACTTTTAACACACACAAAGCATTACTGCTGTATTTTATAACTAATTAGTGCTAACAGTCCAACTGCAGAAAATAAACTGCAGCTCTTCATTACTTGAAACGGTATTTCTCCACCCCAAAAAATGCTGGAGCATCAAGTCATTTCCTTACACTTCTTGCACCCCAAAGAAGACAGACTTCAAAAATTCTGCATGAAGGCCTAATCAATCAATTAAACTACAGAGAATAATCAACATGGATGAAAGGTCAAAATATTTTTTGTATTAAAAATGTAATCTGAAACTGGTTTTAAGACCATCTCTTCACTAAAGGAGACTAGTACATACATTGCTACTGAAACCACAAAGTCAAAACCTTTTGGTACCAAAAATTCCTAAGATGAATTCCACAGAAATACGCTCAGGTTCCATCCATGACTCTACATGATTAAATCTGAAATTTCATATAGTTTACAAGAAAGGCTCAAGTTTTTACATTGCCCAGCAGGGGAAATATAAACTAACTGCTCAGATGCAGCTGCAAGCATTTAAAAGTGTAAGTACACATTTATTTTTTCCTACCASTCTTAGATAAATCCAGACAAAAAATGTAAAGTTTCAAGCTTGAAAAGCATCACACTCAAAGCTAAGCTCCTTCCTCAGGTGTGCCTTGGAGAGGTGARTACTTACGGATTTGGCAGTTGCAGAGATGTACTGGACAACCATCTCACGTTTTGTGCCCAAGTCTTTATCTCGTAAAGGAGCTTTACGTTCCTCATTCAGGTTCATGTCTTCCTGTACACAAACAGACCACACCACATCAGGAATGTATCTCAGGATTTCTATTAGTCTTTGTTCTTTTTAAGCTACTTTTGTTAAACAATTATCAAGCAAACAGAAGTGACTTCTTCCAGTTTATCTGCGCCTGTTTGATTTTGCCCTGCCTGATTTTCTCATTTAATTCTGTCACCTCAAGTGTTCACTGGTTTTGAGATTTAGCCAAAATTCAAATTGCATCAAGGGTAGTTAGCATTTGTGAAATCTGGCTCAAGAAGTAAAACTAGAGGGCAAACACAACAATTCTACAGCTCAAGTTGATACGTGTCAACTCCTGTGATGTTTCTGTGTTTTTAGGGAAATCTTATCCCAGTGGACACCACTCCTGCACTATCTAATCAGAAGGCTCTTATTACTTGCATTATTAGCTTGTGGAAGGGGCAGATGTGAAACTCTCCCAACTCATATGTTTAAAACAAGCCTAAAAGTCAAAAAGCTCTGCTAGATTAAATCTATTAAGACATGTTTCACTAACTGATTAAATGCAATGCAGCCATTACTAGCCATGACTAGGCTTGCCATTAAAAGCCAAAGTAACTCCAGCCTAGCACYGAAGAGCAGTCAGTGTTACTGCAATAACGAGTGGTGAACAGCTTTGTCAAAGAACTGTCAGTCTGTGAGACAGACCAACACATATTGTCTGCTTCAATAAACACTACTTGGGAAAGTTTAAAACTGATCCCTTAATCTAACAAGCAAATCAAGCAAGTGTTAATTAACACTTATCCAATCCTTCAAAAGACATTCACAGCTTCACTGAACAGAGCAGAACCACACAGTGGAGCAGGGCAGTTCTCAGGCCATACCCCCACCTTACCATCATTTTTTCAAAGAGATCCATAACTTCTTTTTCTGATAAGTTCATGCAACGCTCATCAACAAGCGCCTGGGCATGTGGGATCTCGCTAATGGAAGGCTGAGAGTCAATAGGATGCTGAATGAGAGGCTTCTCCTTCTTCACTGCCGATTTTCTGAAGCTTGTAATCCTGTCACGCTGCAAAGACATTCAAAAATAAGCAGAAATAGAAATAGAGAAAAGCAGCCAATTACATGGCAGCAATGCACATGTTTTTAGTTAATTCAAGCAGCAGAGTTAAACTGAACTGTAAGTAAAAATACTCTTAATATTCAGAGATTACTTTGCACAGAAAGACAACATATAAGATAAACTCATGACAGGTCACATGCAAAAGGGATTTTAATATTTCCCATTGATTTAAAATTGCACCAGCTAGGTTAAACTCTTAGCATTTCAAAATCTTCAGCTCATCTTCTCACACTACTCTCCAATTATCCTGAGAGTGAATAAATATGGTACCACAAAGGTAATGTCCACTGTTCCTTCACCTGAAGAGCTATTAAGTCTTTGGAGGACAACTGAAAAAGTCAGCATTGGGAAGGAGGTACTCACAAGTTCATCAGGCTTATAAAAAAATCCTGCTAAAGTAAAATAAAGTTTGTAGAGGAATTAATGCTCCAAGCATAGTTCATAACTCCTTGAAGAGTTTTTTGAGTAGGAACTCCTGCAATTAGTGCTGAACTTTAGAAAGCCAGGTGATGGGTTACTCGCACAGAAGCAGCCACCCATGGTTAAATACACGGACAGACATTGGTGAAAGCATCAGACACTGCCAGGGCGTTTCTCTGGTTAGGGCTGACTGCTCGGGGCTTACACCAAACCCCCACTCCCTGGGCTTCAGCATGCTCAGTTACTTTGTTAATATTGGAAACAACCAACTCCAGCACCTTCCTTATAAGGCCATTTTTTTTATATTTATAAATATTCTTATAAATATATATTTATTATAATTTATTATAATATATTCATTATTTATAATAAATATTATTATAGTTATAATATTTTTGTATTTATAAAAAGTAACTATTCTGAAGACAGTCTGATTTTTTTATTTACTAAGTGCCCTTAACTTATTTTTGTATATATATATCTCTATATGTTCCTTTTGAGACCATTATGCGTATAGCAATTTTGCTCAGCGAACTGTGTGCATCCACAAATACTCCTGTATTTGTTTGAGGCACCAAACAGCCTTATGAAGATGTGCTCCCATCTAACAGCAGCTTATGTAGGGTTACCAGGATCAGTCATAGCACTTGCTGTCATCTCCACCAAAACATGTAAACCAAAACTTATATTGGCTACCATTAAACAACCTCCGTGAGGTGTGAAAAGTCTGGCRGAGTATTTTATTTGCACAAATTTTGATTCATTTTAGATTAGCAGGCCCAGAGTGGAGAAACTGGAGCAAGAGCTGTGGAGTATGGAGAAGAAAAATTATTTTTCTGTTGTTTTGTTTCTTTTTATTAGTTTTTGTTGTTGTTCATTGTTTTTGTTGTCATTTTTGATATCCTACGAGATTACCTTAAATATTTAAAGGAAAGTGTCCCTAGATAAGCTGCATTCCCTTTGAATTTCTTTTGAGCTTTTTTTTTTTGAGGGACAGGTGGTAGGGGAGTTCTCTCCTTCCTTAGAAATGTTATATTTGTGGACAGAAACACAATACCTACAAGGATACTGTTAATGTCTTTGACAAAGCAAGAATATTACTTTAATCCATTTTCTACCATTTCTACTACTAGAATAGTTTAAATTACATTTATGGAAACTAAAATTAGGGCATAGCCTGGTGAAAAGGCCAAGGATACAACATAATGCCTGAAAGGCAGTATCCAAATTTAGCCAGTATGTATCAAAGGCAGTTTCATGTTGACCACTCAACAGTCATAAAAAGTCATTTCAGACCCAGTTTCACCATACCACCATCTGTTTCAAGTATAACTTATTAACAACAAATTTGTTCAGTGAAATTGCACTGGTGAGACCAGGCACAATTTCCTCACTTCAGATGTGCAGACAATCATTAACTAAAGAGCCAGTGTGGCTTTAATTTATATACATATATATGAATGATACAAGGCTGTGATTTTAATGAAATCAATTTTTCTGAAAAAATAGTTTGGAGCCAGTTTCAAAGTATTCAGCTTTAGCAAGTTAGTGCTACTGAATACAAACTTGTTTGGCACTCACTACTCAAAATGGTTCCACTTGAATCATGTGGCAACCAACTTTGAAGAACCACTGCAGATCATTTACTGCTAAAGAGAAGGTCAAGAGAAATAACACTTCAACTGTTGAGTAACAGTTTCAACATAGCCACCGTATTTCTAAAGTATTTAAAATGCGCTTAAGGAAGTTTCTCCAAATAGGAATCATTATTAATCTTCTTCAACTGAAGTCACAAATTAAGATCTTTAGGAACAGTCACTCAATTTTCTGAAATCTAATGCTTAATATCCTTATAGGAATGTTATTTTGTCCACAACATTTGGAGTAAAGTAGCATGCAGCGTGGAGTTACCATTGCAAATTAAGATGCTACAAAGACCTTACCACATCATCTGCCAAAGTTTTTATTTGAATATTCTATTAAAACAAAAAAACAACACACACAAATCAAAGAAAAAAAGACAGTGTTACCTACTGCTTCAGAATAAAGAAGTTTATTTCATGTATTTAAAAAGCATTTGAAATTTCACCAAGTGTTCTAACAAAACTGCAGACAAATGAACATGGAATCTCCTGCCTTTTCTGTGAAAAAGCAAGCTTGCATCCCATTGCACCTTATCTTCTGGGTATTTAACTCATGAACCTGAAGCCTGCACTGCTGCAGCCCCCCCACTATTGCACAAAAGAGCAGCCAGGTCTCTCAGAAGGGTTTCCAAAACAAACACGGACTCCTGGACTGCCGAGTGCGTCAGCAGAGCCACGGGACTCTCTCAGTCCTGACTCAGAGCTGAGCACTGCCCAGGCACTTTCCTGTGCCCAAACTCCTGCAGCCGTCTGCCAACTTCTCCTGGACACTGAGCAATGTCAGGCTGGAGACAACTGGCTGCAGTCAGTGAACTGATGATGCACAAACCACTCACTGTCACCTCTCCCTCCCTTCTGCCCCGTCACTTCTTCCTAAGCAGGAAAACCCTGCTGACAAAGATCACCAATGTTACATTTTTATTCATGGCCAAAAAAGCCACCCATATTGCACACCAATAGCAATAACCATTATCAAGGAAGCATTTGGCTCATGAACTTTGCTTAATTGACACAAAGCAGTCATGGATAGGAGTTAAGGTCTACAACTCATGGGGGATGGAATTTGAGAAGCATTCAGAAGTCCATGGTACAGTGGAAAGGACTGATCCTGGCTCACAGGTCAGTCCCCACACAGCCACTTGCTCATTCCCTCCCAGTGGGATCATGCAGCCAACCAGAAGTACAAAAGCAAGAAAAATTTAATGGTTGAGATATAAAGACAATGTAATAACTGACGGGAAAAAAATAAATAAACAAATGATACAACAGCCATCAGCTGGCACCAGCAGGCCAATGCCTACCCAGCTTCTGAGCATCTGCTGAATTGTAAAATCTCCTCCTCCCCACCCTGCAGCCCTGCCTTTACTGCCCAGCATGATGTGATATGGTTTGGAATCTCTCTTGGTCACTGTGGATGAGCTGTCCTGGCTGGATCCCCACACAACCTCCAGACCAGCCACGCTGCTGCTGGGTGGGAGCTCACAAGAAGCAGCAATCCTGGAGACTGGGAAGGGCTGCTCAGCAAAAGCTGAAGCACTGGGGTTCTTTCTGTCAATGCTGTTTTGGTCACAAATCCAGGACACAGGACCAGATGGGCTGTTCTGAACCAACTCCACCTGAGCCTAACTCGGTTCAGACATCTGCGCACCCAGATGTTGACACCAACCTTGAGCTTCCAAACCACCACATCTCAACGCCCTTCCTTACACCTCTCCTGTATTTTCATTACCTGGACTTAGTATGGAATTTATAATCCTGAAACCAAAACTAAGATGTCCACTTACCACTCTGGTAAATAAACCTTTTAATTGAGATTACAGAGAAAAATGAAGTAAAGCCTAACCCTGTTTTCAACCCAGAGACAGCCAGGCAATCAAGAAGTTCTAAAACTCCACATTCATTTCAGGAGCTACTTGTACTAGACTTTTTTTTTTTCCCCTTCTCATTTAAGTACTGTCAATCTCTCCCAGAACCTGGAACAGGATCATCTACCCCATCTCTACACTTATATTGCATTTGTCACTCAAACTCCTCTGGGCAAAACACAGAATACTAAAACAAGATAGCACACTGCATTTTTTCAGGCCCCGCAAGCACTCTTCCCAGAGATCCTTCTGGTGCACAAGCTACGCTGCTGCCAGCAGCCACTCAAGATAAGCAGCACATTTAACAGGTAGGAGAGACACTGCAAGTAGCTGGAGGCAAAGTCAAGGCAGTTCTGTACCTGCAGATCCTCACACAATTTTGACAATCTCTTGTACTAAGAAAGAAATCGCATTTCCAGGCTGATTTCAGAACATAACCCAAAAGTAGTTTACCTCCCTAGAAGGAAGTGTAAGATATTGCAGATTTTGTAGTCCTCCAGCATTATTCTTTCAGCCATCTATGAGACACCCAGAGCAACACAAAGCAGAAAAATCTACATCTTCCTAGCTTGTTAAAGATGCTGACTCCCTGTTTTCAGGAGCAGCCCAAGGGAAAAGGTTTGGCAAAAATCTCTATGAGGAAACATTTGCAGATAAGGGTTATCAAATCAACATTTATATGTATGAATACATACACAATTTAAGACAGCTGCATATCATCTTTCTCTCCTAGTTTTTAATATCAACACAAACCACAGAATTTCTTCAGCATCTACACCAAAGAACTATTTCCTACTGATTGACTTAGTTCTTTACTTAGAAGATTTAAGCGACAGAACTTCTCCCTTTCAAACACCTCCTTTCCAGTCTATCAATAGTTAATATCATTTCCTCTTCACTCTTCCCAGTTTTAGTTTACTCTATGTATCTGGCTACTTTCATAAGTACAGACAGATCATGACAGTAAGACCCACAAAAATAATGGCATATATTATTGCAACTGCACCAGGCCATCCTTTTATCTCAAAAGGTCCCAGCCATGTTAATATTCAGAGTAACTGAAATCTTGCACATGAAAATCGTAGAAAGATATTCATAATTCACTACATTTCTTGATAGAGAAATCACTACTTCCTCATGCAAGCAATGCAGGCTGCAGCAGCAACAACGTCACATTCACAGAATTAAATTACTTGCGGTGATTGCATCAACTTTTAATACAAAACTCACAGCAAGTCTACTTTTTTTGTACCTTTTTCTAACTTTTGTTTTAATAAAACCTTCCAAATCCCTTAAGCTGGCCATGAGTTGTAAACTGAGGTGCATTTACATGGATTGATGATAGTTAAGTGTTATTTTGCCATGCTCTTAATTGTTACACTCAGGATCTCGCTCTCGCCACAAAAATCAAATTAGCAGTAACTCCCAGTTCACCACATGCAGAATGAGCAATGATCAGCTGGGTAACTTCTAAACTTAACAAGCAATTTTCGCTCCACTGCCCCGGCAAATCATGGTGTGCTGGGACACCCATTTCTGCACACAGGCTGCAAGCTCAGGGAGCAGCTCCCACTGCTCTGAGCAAAGCTCATTTTCTAGGGGTAACAATCAGAAACTTGACCTTCTCTTAACTTTCATGGGTTTTTTTCAAACTGAGCCGGTATTGCTGTTTTCTAACATTTACCTCAATTTCAACACCTGCAAAAGCCATAGTAAAGCTTCAYTCAAGGACAAGTGCTTTTTAATTTGCATACGAGCAGGAAGGGAATAGCTTCCCAAATGAGCACCTGAACCAAGGGAGTTTAAAGGGACAAACCCAAAACTGGTTAATATTTGAAGTACAAAAAGTCGTCTGCAACTTGAATCTAGGTCTTAGTCACAAAATAGAATTCACTCCTACAACCTCTGTTCTTCAGTTCAGAGAATGAATAATGTTCCCATTAGACAATTTAACCATCTGTTAACATATTCAGTTTTGCAATTAAATCTAAAAAGGCACCTAGGAAATTGTGAAAAGATACTTCAGTCATAAAAGCTGATGTGCAGAAACCAGGGCTACACACTCATTTAGGATTTTCAAGATCTTTACCCATGATGAAGTATACCTGACATTTTGTGAATTATATTTTTACTAATTTTATTACTGATGTTTGCTTTAGGATAATATTTTTCACACTTCAAGGAGCATTCACCATGCTTTCAGAAAAACCTTGAAATGACTGTTGCAATCCATCTGCTGTCTCAAAAACACTTGAATTGAGCAATACCAATAGTTTCGTTACAATTGTTGTACATTTACATTCAGTCTATATGACACCATATGGAACAATCTTGTTTGCCTTGCAGCTGTTTGCTTCGCAAACTCCTTGAATATGCATTATTTAGATTTTTAAACCAAGGCTTAACCGAGAGCCTGAACATGGAGGGAAGCATTCCCTGGGGGTGTACAAAGCAGGAGCAAGGAGCACGTGAACACCTTGCAAATGTGAACACCATCCAGATGCAGATGGAGAACTGTCGCACGAGCCAGGGCTGTGCCAGGGCAGGATGGCACCACCTCCCACAGAGAAGTTGCCAGCTTTTCCCAATTGCTTCACTTTCCCCCCAGGAGAGTGACCATTCAGAAATGAGCAGTGCTCCAGAAATAAGTTTGACAATTCCTCATGCTAAATACAGCCTGAGGGTCAGCCTGGCTGTAAATCATTAACAGCAGAGGGCACCAACTCTTTAATCGCCTGCTGGGAGATGCCTCAGCACTGCTCCCCAACAGAAGGGGAGGGAACGCATGCCAGAGGCATGGGAATCATATCGGGAATCATATCGGGAATCATATCGGGAATCATATCGGGAATCATATCGGGAATCATATCGGACACCTCCCTCACAAATGCCACGGGCTGATGCCAGGGGCCATCTCCACACCGTGAGTCTGTGCAAGGGGCATGGAGAGACCCTAAGCAGTGCCCTGCCCTGGTCAGACTGAAAACAGAGGTTGAGAGGAACTGAAACAGCTTTTTCAGTTTTGTCTGACCGGCACATCACCATCACACTCCAAAAGCAAATGGACTGTCCAAAAAACTGCACTTTCCCAGGCGACTTCAAAGAAGCTTTTGCAAAACAGCAAATTACTTCAGAAATTGAAAGAAAAAAATGCACTGTAAACAAACTTAGTCAATTTCATCAGATTTGTAACCAAATATACAAAAGGAGTTGAGGAAGACAGCTGAACTTTTTTATTATAATTTGAAGCTCAAACTGCCATTACTGTTTTGAAAAGTTTGTTTCAGACAATGATTTCTTGGTGCTCATTGATAAGTAAGCTTTAAAAAACAGAACAAAATTAAAAGCTTTTTCCAAAAGCTGCAGTTCCATGTCAGTCTAAGCCAACAGAATTGCTRGTTGTGAGACACAGGGCAAGGGTGGCAGCAGGACAGCCAGATCAGGTTAGACACCTGCAGAAACATCTGCAGGAAGCCTACTAGAAGAGACAGTTCTCCCATTAGCCAGTGCAGAGGCAAATTAAGGAAGTTCTGGCATTTTCCAGAGCCACAGCTGAAGTCCAAACATTTTCCATCAAGTCTCCACACCAACCATACCAGACAAGCTGCCACTCCAGCAGCCCAGGACCAGCAGGGTTTATAACCCTGGAGCACAACTGCTGCAGCCAGGAGCTGGGTCCTGCTCTGCTACCTGGTGACCCTGCAAGGCARGTTTTGCTTTGAGCACCTTGAAGAAGCGCCTTGTGACAGTGCAGCACGCTTTCCATTACAGACAGCACGCTTTTCACTACAGACACACACAGCCTCTCCTCAGAATGCTCTACAGCTTTTACATGCCTCAGTTCAAACCATCAAGCAGCAGTTTKCTGTTAAAACTTTTGCAAAACAGACTTTGGGAAGAGTCATAACCCCATCCATGAGTTTCACAACAAGCATTCCAATGCTGCTCTGATGAAGTGCAGCTTGCTGGCCTCAACGTGTGGGTTTAACGTTCCAAGAGAAATTTAACTTATTGGGATCTTTACAAGGTTAAGAGACATGGCGAACCCTGGTCTTACAACAGGCATTTAAAACCTTTTTAGTTTGATGCTTCTATTTTTATTGGGAAATTCTACCTGTGGACTTTAGTACTTAATTTCAACATGTGCGTGGCATTGCATAGCCATTAACCAACAGAAGGTTTAACAAGACAACACCAACCAAAAAYCATCCACAGCTCACAAAAACAGGTAGGTACAGAACCCCATGTAAGCCCAAAATGGACTAATTAAGAAGCTTGCCCTTGAAATATTCTAATAAATATATATAAAGTGTAGCAACAGAAACAGAGAGTTTCTGCATAAGAGCTCCACGTACCCCCAGGGAGGCCTCTCGTGTTACAGGCACTGCCTCAGCTGCACTGGGACAGGTAAGGATGTGCACAAAGACACGAGAAGGAGGGAATCATATCTGACAGTATGCAGACAGCATATGGGACTGCACCAGCTGCCAGCATGAATGGGGAAATAAGGACAGGAATTACACTTCTCAGTGTCCTTGGATYGTCAGCCTAAGCATATACACCATTGCCATGTACATTTTAAATTTTGGTCATCTGCACACTAGCACTGCATTTATTTTGGGCGTAAATTCTTTCACTTTCAAATCTAATAATTCTGGTAATGGAGACTTCAGCGGTCTTTCTTGAAAAACATTGTACTTTTAAAAAATAGGATGGAGATAGCTGAGTGCCAATTACCTTTTATGCTTTGCTTGATAAGAAAGCTCATTCAAAAGCTGCACCTCCTAAGCTTCCTTTAGTAAAATGCTGGTAGATTAGGAGTGCATTGGAATAATTTCAAAAAATTCTTTGCAGCTTTCCATGCATATATTTGGTGCCTTTAAAAAGTGTCAGATACACTTTATCAGAGACGAAGCCATCTGTCCAAGTACTTGCTACTGCACTGGTACTGGGCAGGACTGCTTGGCAGTGTCAGCATTATCTGTTTCCTGCACCTACAGCAACGATATCAGTGGGTTTGGAAGAAAATTASAAAGTGCTTTTTCCTAGGAAAATAGCCTGAGATCACTTGCTAAACTTGTCACTCGAACAGACACTGGATCAACTTGGTTAAAGAGGAGCTCAGAGCGGTTCCCAGTGTGGGCAGAGGATGCTCTGGGTGCTGACTGGACTGCCTAGCTGCTCCTTTCCTGCACAGTGTGCCTGGCAGAACCATGCTCAGCACTGGATCTCTGCTGCTCGCTTTTCAAAAATGTGGTTGTTTGACTTCTGGGCTTTGAGTTTTTAGGGAACTTGGCTTTTGGTTTTTTGGTATAATATTATTGTGAAGTGCTTTTGAAATATTCTGGAACAGTTAAACTGGAAAAACTACGTCCAAAAAATTCCTGACATGGTAAGTGCAGACTTTATCTCATTTTATGCTTAGATACAAGCAGTGGGTTTGAGCTCTCTGCTTTCACCACAGTGGCAGCACAAAGCAGTTTTGCTGGATAGCAATACTCGATGTGCACTGAATTGCTGCTCATCTTCTGCCCCTGCTCCTGGGTCTCCTGAGTGCAAGTGCTGAGCTTTTCACACTGTGGAGCTGCTGAGACTGAGTGAGAGCTGCTCTAAAGCTCTGAGCTGGGTCAGTGAAGAGGAGTGAGAACAGGCCTCCTTTTATGCCTCACTTCCTCAAGAGAGACACCTTTTTCATCGTGACAAGATTCACCTTTGCTTACTGAACTGCGATCTTGGTTTTTACCCTTTTAACTACAGTCACACATTTTGAACCTGTAATTAACCTTTTGTTGTAACCCAAGTATTTTTCCTCAAGAGGAGCAACTTGACTTGACAGAGTTGGTTTGAAATTATCCTAAAAAATGAAGCAGAAACTGCTTTGAGAAATTTCTTCACTCTACTACTTACACACTTTTTTTTCATTCCTGCTTACTCGCTTCCTCTGTGACAGTGTGTGCAAGTACAGCCTAACACCCCTGCACAGGGAGAGGCCCAGGTTCTGTAAACTTCTCTTGCTGTTCTGTGCAGGCATAGCTTTGGTAAGATCCTTAACTGCGTGCTGGTGGTTGTGTAGAACATCTCTTGCTCTTGTGGGTACAGTAAACACTGAAATAAGTGTCAGACTCCACTTGGATTTTCCTCTGAAACCATTTGAGAAGTAAAACTGGCAGAATACATCTGTTGGGAGAGAACTGACACACTTAAAAATAAAGCAGAACACCCACAGCAAGCTGCAGAAGCTTCACTGGATACTGGGCAGTTCCTTTAAAATGGAGTATACTGCCTTTGATAGACTTGGAGAAAGTGAGAACATGTGTATTTGCTTTGTTTGGGTTGTTTTGTAAGTAGTAAGAAAATCCAACCAACCAAAACACAGCCCACAAACAAACTGGCAGCAGCAGGGATGCAGTGAGCCAAAGGAGCTGGAATTACTTGTGAAGACCATTCATTTTGTCTGTACTCAGCAGACTTGGAACATGGTCACAGGGATCATGTCAACAACTTCTTAGAATAATGTTGTCTGTCTTCCAAGACACAGACCTACTAGCAAAGAGCAAGTACTTCATCAGAGMAGTATTTGATCCCTACATTACAATAAGTTGATGGTAAAGTCACTTTTTTCTTCCTTAATAGTAAATGATGTGATACTAAAACTTGGAAAAATGAGTAGTGCTGCTGCCATGGCAGGGAACTCTGGCTTTTCCTCAAAGAACAGAAATTCAAGAGTGAATAATTTCCACAGGCATGGACGATAATGTAACTCAATCGCCAAAGAATATGGGGTTAAACAATGTGCAGCTGCTGTGTCACACAYGAGGTCTTTCTGCTCTTTTCCCTATTCTTTCCTGTTTATAACAGCATCCTCAGAAGATTATTTGTCCTTTGGGGAAGTAGGAAATGAAGCACCATGTGAACAGAGAGGAATTACATTGTACTTAATAAAGAGGAAGCCCATGGTATCATTTTACATCAGTACAGGTGAGAGTCCCTACTAACAAGAAACTGGAATTCAGGACAATTAGAGAAAYTTGTAATAGATTATGGAGAATCTGTTATTTTCTGCTAAAGGAGATAAGCAGAAAAATGATGGTTTATCTTAWTATTTAAATGTTAAATGTGCTTTGGCTACCCCAGAACACTCACATGAATTTTATAACGGTTTTTCCACAAAACAATAGTTTTGAAATATCAAATGTTAACTGATGGGATTACTGCTTATCTTAGAAGTCATTACAGGAATTAGTTTAAATCACAGCATACTATAAACTAACCTKAATGGATTTAGGAAGCCTGTCCTATGCACCCAAGCTTTGTCTGAAGCTCAAAAGTGAATGCATACTAAAAATTAAAACTGCCTTTCTGGTTTACAGGCAGAAATTTTAACAAAGCCTTCTGCTGTATTCTTTACCTTTCTAGTTTGGGAACATCTCCACCAAGCTACAATAAACTGGAGGATGAAAACAAAATCCACTGCTGTGAATTTATTACTGTGAATTTTACTTCAGTGTGTACAAAATCAGATCCCAAAGCTACTGAGTAGCTCACAAAGAGGGGCAGACCCAGCCTGAGGGATCTCAGTTAGCTGAGCTCATGGGTCAGCCTTGGAATTTGGCCATCTAACATGGGGCCACCCTTTGAGTTCCAGGTTTTGTACTCAAACCTTTGGTTTTTCATTTACCCACTAAATGTGGCTGGCACAAAAATTAAAACATATATGGCATCAGAGTGTATTCTTAGCCTGATGTGCTGTTGTCTTCCTTCTTCTGGATGGAAATTTTTACCTGTTCTAATACACCTGGAACATACAACCACTCCAACTATTAATAACTGTCAAGTTCTCATCCACTCATGTACTCACACAATTACAAATGCAAACATCCAGCACAGCTCCATTATGAAACCAAAGTATTTCAGAAGTTACTTAAATTTAATAGACATAATAATTCACAGCAAGAGAAAGAACATGAAGAACCAAACTGCAGACAGGAAAGCAGAAACCTTTATATTGCATAAGAATTAACTACTTGTATTCTGTTATTAGGAGCTAGAATCTAATGAATCTCATGTTGGCTTTGTATTTGTTCCTGACAAAGCTACACTCATTAAAAAACACTAAACCACAGGCATCTTTAAAGGTCATTATAACAACCATTATTAGCTCTTAGCATATTAAGAAGCAGTAATRAACTGCAGAACTAACATTCTTCCTGACCAAAGTACCTATTTTGTCTTGTTCCACCAGCCCTGAGAGCCCAAACTGAATTTATACAGAGCCACTTGTGAACACGTAACCAACTCATTGTGACAAAAAGGTGTCCACGGGGACATTTAAGGTCTCAGGTTATTTCCTCTCATCCTCATGCCTACACACACAGCATGGTGCAGTTTTGTTTATRTGACTCCAGCCAGGACAAAGTTATTAATGTTTGACCAGCTAACCCCTGAGCAAGGAACCACCAGGCCTGTGCCCCTCAAACCAACCTGCACCCACCAGTCCTGCAATTCTCTCAGCCTTTGGAACCTAAAATTACAGCTGGTGCTCTCCTGGCTGTAGAGCAACAGTCCTTCAGCACCAGGGGTTGGGATTCTACAGCACTATTCCCCAAATATCTCAAATTTTTTATTTAGAAACTTGTTCTAAACTACAAGGTAGCATGCTCAAAGTTCTGCAATCCTCAAGCAAGTTCTGTATTTATTCTCACTCAAAGAGACAAACTAAATATGTTAATGAGGTCTTGTTATAAAAAGAAAAGATCATATTTCCACCATAAGTAGGGCAGCATTAAGTGTGTTAAGAAATATATACACGTATGCACACACAAAAGTCACTAAGGAATACAAGGCAGGACTTCTTCCAATGACATTTTTTTAATCAGTCACTTTTACACTTACATTGTCCACCTCTGAAACAAGTTTAGACTGCTATAAATTGAAAATATTTTTTAGTAACACTAGGCAAAGAACACTTGCAGGCAGCAGACACACACTGGACATTCACCATATTCATTACTTTCTCCAATACCACTTTGTCTCCAATGATTTTCTCTGAAGATGACTCAAAGGAAGGGAACCTTACAAGAAAGCTGCCTGCCACAAGCACCACCTTGGCATTCCCCTTCTGTCACTCTCCCCAGAGACAGTTTCCTGTTTACACAGGAGGAGCCTGTATCCATTAGAAACCCTTCAGAACATTTCTGTCTGATGTAACACAGGAGGTGTGGTGACATTACACTATGCACTACACCTTCAGGCCAAATATTACCACACCCAGGCGAACCAAAAACCTTCAGGAGCTGTATCAAACCATAAAATTCCCCATGTGTGGCTTGTTCCAGAACTGAACTTTCAAGGTAGTTCTCCATTTCTATAAATCAGACGAGTCCATGATTTAGATCATGAKGTACAGTACAATATCATTTCACTGCCACAGCAGATCCTCCTCAGATCTGTGCTGCTATCACACCACGTCCAACTAAAGAGCTGTCAGGAGAAGAGGGCTGAAAAGCAGACACAATTTCATAGAACTGGTGGATGAACTTTAGACAAATTCATACAAAAAGAGGAGTTATAATGTACCATAACTCCAGTCTTATTAGTTTCAGCAAATAATCAAAGAGCAAATACTAAAGGAGTGGTTCTGACAGATTCATTTTCATGATCTTCTTTGTCCCACTGTGACACAAAATTCAGCACCAAGAGGAGGATGGAGAGTGCTGAAGCCTCTACTGCTCCCTAAAAAAGCAAATTCTTTAACTGTCCCCCCTTTCTCCCATACAATTAATTGTTACCAGGTGTATTTGCTTTGCAGACCATGCTAGTGCTGCTTTTGTCACACAGCATCCCACTCATCTACTTGTTAGGAAGTTACCCCTGAAAGTGGGAATCCTAGAGGTGCTCACCCCACAGTACTGGAGCAAAAAGCCACTTCATTCACAAGATTTGAGGATCAGTTTGATACAAAACCAATATGCAAGTGTAAGCCAAGTTAGCTTTGTCTACCTGGAACTTTATCAATTTCTACACAAATATTAAAGAAGGTTTTYCAACTGTTAACATCTCAAAATTACCTGCTCTACCACCATAGCCAAGTCTAAGAAAAAAACCCTTATTTCCTCCTAAACAGAGTCACTATTTTTTTTTTTTAAATACTGAATGTAAAGAATTATGATATACAACTGGTAAGCAACTGCATAAAACCATTCATTTTAGTAATTTCCTAACTTCTTGTGGTTTTAAGGTTGAACAAGCAAACTGATGAAGAAYAAACTGAAACTGCCAGTTGCTTCAGCAGCAACTGCCATTGCTTGTTTTACTCTGAATTTGGACAAGGATGWAGAGAATCAGAGGGATGTTATTAGCCATTATCGCTTTACTGTTTACCTCTAGAGAACRGCGAGTGATGCAGAAAATATGAACTCATCTTGTAACCCACTCCAAGTTTCTAGGCCTATCCTTTCCTTCTCCCGGGTCACCAGTAATCCCAGTGTCACTGGCAAGCTTTACAGGCTACTTGTGACACGAAAAGTTCATGCTTGAACACTTGGATATTCGGCACCACGCTGCCTCAAGCCTCAGAAAGCACCACTTCCATTTGCTGTGCACACTGTCAGTTCTCACAGCTGCCCTTCACTTGGCCTGGGTGGAATCTGCTTTGTTTGCAAAGCTTCCTGTAGTGTACAGAAGTGCTCTACAGTTTTGTCTTACAAGGAGTAGTTCAGGAAGTTTAATTACCACAGACAGATAGGCTTATCACTGTCTCTATCACCTCACTCACACAGTGTCAATAGCAATCCACATTAACAGCTAAAGCATTTACCTAAACATCAGCACCAAGCACGCCCTACCCTCCTATGCCAGCAGCAGTGCCTGACCAGAATAACTCTAAGCAACAAAAGTTTAATAAAACATTAATTTTACTCTTCAGCAATGGTTGCACTTCACTTGCTTCACTTGCTGGAATATCATGACTCTGATCTAATAAGACCAAGACTCTTTTAGAACACAAACATTTTGGGGCACTTTTTCCTCAAGCACACACTTGAAACAAGAACTCTCTGCAGGCATGCACAGATTTCACTCAGAGACACCATGATCTCAAATGTAATACATTCGATTTGATTGCCAAAAATCTCTGCTCAACCTGACTCATAGTTCACATATGCAGTACACAGTTATCTAAAGGAGTTACGCAAAAAACACACAGGTTTTTTTTGGTGGGTCCTGCAGCACACAGTCTGTTTGGCAGAATGATAACCACAATTTAAATCACTCCTCAACTCCTGCACTGATATGGGTGGTGCAACGCAGCTGGGAAACCTCTTCCCAAGCACACTCAGCTTACTTCTGTTTTAAAGCTACTTCATAAAAGCTTTTATCCCACTGTTTGATGCTAGGTTTGATGCTTTTATCACTGTTTGATGCACATTAGTCAGAATGTTGAGTTCCTAGCTTTTGATTCATCCCAAAGCYCACGAGGTTTAAAAGATTTCAGTGTTAAGCACAAACAACTTCTGCTTTTAAAACAAAATATGAGATGCTCCTTGTTGGGTGAATCACCAAATCCACTTGCTCTCCAATTAAGGGAGCTCTCTCTTTTCCCTAACGATTTGTTTTTCAAGCTACACAACATCTTCCTCCTAACCTGCTTTTAAAGGCCACATCACACTCAGGATGCAGCCCCTTTCAGAAATGTGGTTTGCAGTAAGTGGAGTATCCCCCACTGAACAGCTCCCACACACACCTGGAGGGAACCTGGGGGCAAAGCAGCACCTGTTAGCATGGCACTGGCCACACGTGCTTCTGCTAATCCGAAACTGACAAGGGATATCAGTAACTTGAATTAAAAACACCACCAAAAAACACTGGCCATGTTGATTTCAGTGCTCCAACATTCCCAGAGCACCCCAAATCCTGTTACGGCATGTCTTTCCAAGTGCTGACTCACAGAATCACAGTTGTTTGAAAGGATCTCATTCTTTTCTCAGTGCAGTCCAAACTCCTGCCTAAAAAGCAGGGTCACTCACCAAATTCACATCAGCATGCCAAAGACTCTGTCCAGGTTTCAGAACTCGAAAACCTCCAAGAACAGTGATTTCAGAGTCTGACCAACAAATACTTAATCATCCTTCTAATTATTTTCCCTTTATAGTTARTCTCCTCTCCGGCAACCTCTCCTGCTCCTTTTTATGACCTCTGTCTCCCCTTCTTCAGCCATGAACWTCTGTAAAAAGTCTGACTTCAACTTCTCAGCCAAAAAGATGCTCAACTTGCCAGGCCCTTGGTGAGCCTCACCAGCTCTGTCAAACCAGACCTGACACTCTCAAGCACTTCCCATTTCCTAGGTACCCGACAGAATTATCTATTTCCCAAGTGACACTGAAGCAYCGAGGAGAGCAAACAACATCTAAGTTAAGCATTAACCAACAGAGGAATCCCAGCAATCTCCCTGACAACCTTAATTTAGTCTGTTTGCCCTAGCAGAACAGGCATGCTTTAAAATAAGCAAAACAAGCATCTTGCCAAACCCATGGAACTGCTCTCTGCCACCTCATGCCAGCCTATTCTCAGCACTGACGTGAGATCAGATGATTGTTTGCCAAAACAATTTAGATTTTTTCTGCCCATTTGACTGTAAACAAAAACGATGACAAAAATACCAGGCACTTATTCCAACCTCTAGTCCTTGAGCCAGCAAATAATGAGGAAAAACTCCCCAAAAACACCAACCCAGAGCTCCCTCAGCAGCAGTTATGAGTCCAGGTGCTCATAACACAGACATTAAACTTYAGTAAAATACTCCAGTTTACACACTTACTACTATAAAAACTGGAACTAAATTCTCATTGTGCACTTCTGTCGCATTCAACAAATTGCATGAAACCTGAACACCTCTCCCAACTACCTAAAGCGGAAAATAACTGAATTAGTAGCTCTGATACAGCTCACCTTTAATTACTCATGTGTGCACATGCATCAATTGCCTTACAGAGAAATACTTTAAAGCATTGTTTTCTTTCCCAGCACGGATTCTCTCTCCATAGCCCAGTCCTACCTCCTGTCAAYCAGGGAGAAGTGCCATKGATCAGGCTCAGCCCTTAAAAACCYCCAGCCAAACAAACCACCACACTTCTGCAGGCCAAGCACCACTGCACACCTTTTAGTTTCAGGTTAATAGGGAAATAAAAACCTTCCACCTTTCTATTTTAGTTTCCCTTCCCTCAGGATAACAACTTCAGTTCCTAGCCCTCTGCCACCCAGAGCCATTTTTATCATATAAAAATCATTCCTCTGGACTTGTTCCCAAGGATTTGCCTAATTTCAGCTCCTRTGCCAGGAACCAAAAATACTTTCTCCTCTCTGTGTAGGTGCACACCCTCTCCCACCAAGCCCTTGCTCAGCACTCCCCTGGATGTGTGAAATCAGTTCTGGGGAAGAGACACACTCCTGTCAGCACACTTGGAGCTCCTTGAATTATACCCAACACATGACAGAGTGCAGGTTGATTCATCTCTGTAACTCCACTGAAACTTGATGAATTATAAGTTATGAAGATGAACCAAGAAGAACTCCACACCCATCTGTGAGGAGCTTTGTCTATGAACTCAGCACTGGCACAAAGAGTGTGGCTTCTTTGCCACAAGTCCCAAATACACCTTTCCCTGAGTTGCACAACGAAGAGAACAGGGATGAGGTGCAAGTAAGACTGCTCTCCCAGTGTCTGAAGACATTGCCAGCCTCAGCAGAACCAACTCCTCATCCAAAATTAAAGCCAGCAAAGTTTAGTAGGATTACTCTCCTATATAATGGATGAGACCTTTCCCTGATTACAGGCTTGTTCTTCCCTGACAAACCCATGGTAATAATTGATAAATCTGGCTGTCCACTCACACCAACTCAATTTAAAGCACACCTGAATCCCATCCCTTTTTTCTCACCCAGAAGCAAATCTCTGTTCGTGTCAGGTTTATACACCATTCGTGAACATCATGTCCAGAGTGAAAAAAATCTGCTTTCCCATTCAACCCACCCACTCAATTTTATCACCAAAGGCCAGTCACTTATCACAGGGCAAAACTATCTTTCAGAAGGCTCTGACTCAAGCAACATATCCCTGCTCTGATCCATGGTGCTGCTGGACTGTAATCATCCACCCCCTCAAGAAACAAAAGCATATTGATGCAAATGAAGTCAAGTTTTAACAGTATTTTCTTTTTTTCCACTAAATGTGACAAAAATTTACTCTAGTGATTCTGGAATAACTGAATAGACCATACAATGGAAATAGTCATCCTGTTCAATCCAATTTTGAGCTCATTTCACTTTGATTTTCAAATTATGTGTTTCTATTGGAACAGAGATTTCTCTCCTGCTAGAGCAAAGTTCAAATCCAYGTTCACAGCTTCCAATAGAAGCACTTCCCTGGGTGATTTCTGAATCAGTTCCCTGCAGGAATCTTCAGGCAGCCTTCTCAGCTACTTTAGCAGGAAATAGTAAAGACAGTATAAACACACCCAAGCTTGTTGTTTATATGAAGTTCATCCTATGCAAGGARACACGAGTTTGTTTCCAATAACACCATGAAACAAAATAAGACACCATATTTGCTTATCTTTTGCCAAGATACACATTGTCACTTTTAATACAAGTGCACTTCCAGTCATTCCRGGTTCTGGCTGTCATCCTCTGAAACAAATATAACTTTCAGTAACTTTTCTGTGCCTCACTGTTATATATTTACCAACTTCCCCATTTAATTTCTARCTTTGTTTTCAGTGATAAAAAAATCAAGAAAAAACCCAAAAAAACCAACAAAAACCCATCTTGCAGTTGTCAGGCTGATCATTCAAAAGCTCTAGAGCCGCTGAAAGGAACACAAGACAGGAGAACTCCAATACTGACTTAGTTTCACCAGTATCTGGGAAAACCCTTGCAACAGATTAAACACAGTTTGTAACTAGTACTCTCTGCAAGGAGAAGACTCAGGAAGTTTTACGTGTCTGCTACTCTGTTGCTCTTGGAAATACAGACAAGAACTGAGCTTAAAAGGGTAGATTCAACATTAGGCCACGTGTAAGTAACAGATGTAAACAGTCGAAGGTAAACACTGTCATGTTAGCTGGTTTTGCTACTACAGAATTTATGAAGTGTGATACAACCCAGTGATGCCTCTTTGAACTCTACCTGTATTTCAACTTATCAGGACTATCACTAAAAAATCAAAGCGCACAGCCCTAACAAACAAACTGCAGTCCTAAAGAGGATCTACATTCAAACCTGTCTCAAACCTTTCCAAAACAGGCCAGAAACCACCCGGCTTTTACAATTATTTCCCCATTCAGCGAGAAGTTGTACTGGGAAGCACGTGGTTTGCATCACGATCAGCAGCGTTCTGGATTGTTCAGGCAGAGGCAGCCGCGCCCCGCGCTCTGTCACCGGAGCGGGGCACAGGTTGCGGGAGCAGCGCTGTCCCCGTCCCCATCCCTGTCCCCGCACCGCCGCCCCGCCCGAGCGTGGGAACGCGCGGCGCCCGCGGCCCAGCGCCCACCCCCGGCGGCACCGCGTGGGAATTCCCACCGCCCGTGGTCCAGCGGCACCGCGGCCCGGCCCTTCTGGGGGCTGCCAGCCGCCTCACCGAGGAGCCCCCCAAATCCCCCACGGAATCCCGGCGGGTCTCAGCGCGGAGCCTTTTAATGCCCGAAAAGGCTCCCACGCCCCTCCGCGCGCCCCCGGCCCCGCATTCCCCGCTGGAAGCGGCGCATCCGCGCCCCCTCCTCCTCCTCGTGCCCGGGCCGCTCCCTGCCCGGCTCCCAGCGCGCTCACCAGCTTGGGCTTGTTCCGGCTCTCCTCTTCCGCGGCGCGCCCGCCGCGCTTCGGGTTCATCCTGCCGGAGCTCAGCGGCTCCTCGCCGCCGCCGCCCGCGCCCAGAGCCGCCTGTCCGTCCATGGCGCCGCGGGCCCCGCGCTGCTGCCGCCGCCGCTGCCGAGCCGAGCCGGGCCGAGCCGAGCCGAGCGCTCACGGCCCCATCGGCCCCACGGGCCCCCCGCGCCCGCTCCGCCCGGGGCGGCTCCGCTGCCTCCGCCGGCGCCGCTGCCGCGCACGCGCACGGCCCGCCCGGCGCCACCGCGCCTGAGCGAGCGCGTGCGCCCTGCCGTGAGGGAGGGAGGGAGGGAGCGACGGGCAGGAAATGGCGGAGCCGGGGGCGCACGGAACGGCCCGGCAGCGCGGGGTGCGGGGAAGGGGCTGGCTGGGCTCGGGCCGGGGCTTTATCGCAGTGGGGAGGGTTGGGAGGGGCCTTGGAGAGCGGTTCCTTCCAACCCCCTGCCCCGGGCGGGGTCACCTCCCGCTATCCCAGGTGGCTCCGATCCCCATCGCACCTGGCTGTGGACGCTCCCAGTGAATTTGCAAACAAGTGATTAGATTCATGATTACTTGATTAATGTAATAATTCCAGCTGATGTATGGTTAAGTTGGTATCATAAACTATGCCCAAATAARTATTGTTAAAATCAACAGAATGAARAAAAGGGAAGATTTGTACTTGAAGGAAGAGATGCATCTCAAAGGAAAGTTTAGAACAGAGCAGCTAGACAGAACTGGCCTATTTTATAACCTCCTAACTCCTATATCCATTCTACAGCAACAGTTTAACAATGGTTAGTTAGAAAGAAATGCTCGAATCTGTTTTCTTCTTCCTTTCAGTTAGCCCTAACGACCATTTTGGTTTTTTCTCTGCTGTCAGTATTTTTCTGTATTAAGCAGCGCCCATATCTGGAGCACAAAGTTCAGTCAGTCCACATTCAGAGAAAACAGAGAATAATTTCCAACAGCCTGACATCTCTATGCACAAATTTAAGAGTTTGTAATCCAAATTCTGTAGCACTATGTGTTCAGCATAACTCTTAAGTCCTCAAGAACTTTTTGTCCTCAAATTTTCTAAATTTGCCACAATGCTGCTTGTACTGCATTAGCCAAGTGTTCTTTGGTAAAACCTTTACATTGAACTGACCTCTAAGATTCAAGAGCAGCTGGCACGACATGCCAAAAATAATTTGTGGTATGAGTGAAAGCAAGTGTACGTGTGAGAAATCGAGAAAATTGAGCGAATGTACAGTCAGGCCTTGAGATAATTTAGTTTTGATGGAGTAAAACTCAGATCTCATTCCTGATTTAAGCAAAACACAAAAAAGCACTGAAGTCAGGTGCGGGGACAACGTCCATCACGCTGAAAACACAGCTCTACCCCTGTCCTGACGGAGGAAAGATGTGCAACCATCAGGCTGCAGCTGCATCATGTGATGAAAAGTCACGGCACAGCTGTTCTTGGTTCCCCTTCCTGGGTTTGCCTSCTCTCCTGGGACACCAGGCTGCTTGCTTAGGAGAGTTAGGTCATTTTTTTAACTCTAATTTACAAATACTTTGCAAGTCTCTATACAGAGTTTTCAGCTGTGGTTTAAAATTGTTGTTTGTGTTGTACAAAACGTTGCTACRTGATTTGCTGGAGACCTGCTTTTGAAAAGCTTGCTATAGATCAAGTGTCATTAGATCTACTTCACAGCCTCCTCAGCAGACGTTAAAGCCTGTTGTTTGCTTTTTGAAAATGTTTTTAGTCATACTGCTGCATTTTAGTGTTCTTCCCCCACCCCACTCCGGTTTCCAGCACTGAGAAGCAAATGTTCTACATATGAACTAAGGACCTTTATGACCATATAAACTCTGCAGGTAATTCCAAGAAGAATTTTGCTTCTCTTTGGGAAGAGAAATGATGTAGCTATCCCAGTTAGGAMAAATTTAAATGGAAAAGCCCCTCAACACCAAAACAAAACAAACAAAAACCTCCCCAGAAAACCACAACTCTACTTAAGGCAAGCAGACAAACCTCATTTTGGCAGACACTGCAATGCAGTATTTTGGCTCAACTCCGAGAGCAACAGTGTGGCCTGAGGGTGGAAACGAGTAGTTGTACAAACTGTTCTTAACTTGGCTTCATCTCTGAAGCAAATGGATTTCAGAACTATTTATTAAAAATATCATTTCACGACACTGCAAACATGGAACTCCAAAAAGCCCCCGCTCTGTAGGTGCTGGCATTTCTCTTCATGGTTTCGTGTGTAATCAGTCCCGTTCAGTCACACAACCACAGCAGCTCACAGAGATCACACAATTCTCTTACAGCAAAATGATCAGAGACTGATAAGCGTGAGGTATTCTGAGCATCCCYGAAACGTGCATTATTTTCTATCTGAACTGGGACAAAATAGGCCTTTGAGGATGACTGGCTAGCCCAGCAGTATGAGACCTTACAGCTCTAACATCCTTCCTCTAAACAGACCAAATGTTCAGTCATGCAGGGTTGCAGAAGGCACTCACTCTAAGTAGATCTGAAAAGGAAAATGATTCTGGATTAATGAGAATTCATAAATTCAGTGGTAGAATCTCCATTTGCCAGACAAGGCATAGGCTTCTGCTTGACAGATCACCGAAACTGCGATTCAGTTTTCAGTCCCTGGGAAATGCTCTGTTCTCCGCATTTCTAGAACTGAAGAAGAAAGTTAACAGTGTTGAAGTCATTGTCCTAACTGCACTGGAGGGGAAAAAAAGGAAAAACGTAATTGCTCTGTGTGCTACCAGAAGAGAAAACACACAGTATTTAACTTAGCCACAGACAGGAAATATGTTGCTAAGTCATCTAGTAGTACATTCCCCAGCTCTTATCCAGAAATTCCATGTCGTTAGCACAACCACCGTACCACAGAAAACAGACCACACTCCTTCACTGCTCCTGTTGGCCTGTAAGCTTTTCTCTCTTCCTGGCCAGTGTCATCGCTGCAGTCAGTTTTTACTCTCCTGTCTCTTCCCCCTTTTTGCAGGTTTAATTGGAATCTATTTACATTTAGGAATTTTAAAAAATTCCTGAATTTGTCTTCAGAAGGAAATCAGTCTAAGCTCATTTATAGTGCATGAGAATGTGGTAAATAACAAAAAGAAAAGCATGGGGTGGAATAGCTTATCTTAACAGGTGGGAAAATAGGATTAGAAGTATTAACTGCTAAGCAATTAAAATAAATGAAGAGCGTTAATTGCATATGAATAGGTAGTCTCTATTGACAAGGTTACCTCGCTTTCTAAAAAATACTCTCTTTGACTACTTAATAAATGTTATTTTTTTGCAAACTTAAATCCACAGAGAACCCACTCACTGATAATTCCAAGAATTACTTGTTTGCTAAAGCTTTATTTAATCCAAACCATAATTTCCTGACTTTCTCCCGGCAATAATTGAACATTCTATAGTGTTTCTGTAAATGAAGTCACCAGAAGTTACTATCACACTTGTATAAAATTTATTAGTGATTTGAAGGTACATTAAAACATCTTACATTAACCTTTAAACAGTGACATTTCTCATTACAATCATGCACAGTATCACAAATGTTAATTAAAACCACAGCCGAGTCTGAGCATTCCTTTGAATGGCTGAGGATTGCACTTCAGCAAGGTTAATTCTCCACGGCTGCAGCTACAGTTTGTTTTTAACCAGCTGTGAGATGGCTGCCCCACAGCTCATTTATTGGGCTATAAACTTTTCAGTTCCAAGGTAACTTACACGTTTTGCTTGTCCTCAGTTGTAGGAAGAGGAAATCGACAGCTTCCCACGGATTGTTTAGGAAAGTTTTCACATTGGRTATGTTGGGGAGGTGATTGTGCCCACAGCAAACCTGCAGTTCAACCTGACTTACTAAATMTGGCTCTGATTTAAAACCGAGAGCTGGACGAGCTATACCGTTATTAAATGATACAGTAAAAACATGAAGTTTCCTTGTGTCAAGGCACTTTTTCATTAAACTGAATAATTGTTTTAATCTGAAAAAAATCGTTAGTGATTTTAATTTACTCCAGGCCAGGCTCCCCTAATACTTAGGAAACAAAACATCAATACAGGTTTTAGGTTTATATTTTCCAGTGTGCTACTTCTTTGTTACAAGCGTTTCCCTCCTTGAAGCAATTAACTGATTTAGGTGAGTGCTGTTGTCACTCTTTTCTCCATTTTGACCACTTAGTCTACAATTCTAGATCACAACCAGATTTATCTTCTCCAAAAGATTTTCTGCTTTCAGGTTCCACCAGAGCAGTAAGAAAACAGAATTCTTGCTCCATTTGTGTTTTCTCGAAACAAGGCATGTATAACAAATTGCACAGGATTACTTCAGAGAACAATGTAAAAAAATAAAGAAATTATTTTGCTTGATTTTGGGCTTTCCCCGCAAGAAAAACTAAGCAAACAGCTAAAATATGATGTAATGGTAATCAGTTAATAATTGATTCTCTTTTTTTCTCTTTACTTTTAAAGTGTCCTATTCCATAGAATAATCAGAACTTTTTGCATTAGTACTTCTGGTTTTTTCCCAACATTTTATGTTCTAGGACATAACTGCTCGATGTCAATAAAACACATTTATGTATTGTGAGACATTGTGAGTTTCCTTCCAAGCCTGAAAGAACTGGAGATGATCTGTACAGAGAGAGAAAAAAATGTTAACATTGCCACTAAACACAGTATCTCATTTTTTAAACATACAATTATGATTACTCACATGTGCTACCCTATCTTACAATTTTTAACAATGCAGTACATCTTTTTGATATAGAGTCAAATCCCAGTAGTAATTGTGGGTTTAAATAGAGTATTCGAGGTCTCGGTAAAAGCTACTAATTTTTTGCTCTTTTTCTGTCATCTCTGGTGTTTTAGACACCCAGCACCTCTGTTTTGTCTCTCTCTGACAGTGCAGTTCTATCACTGCCTGCAGTTCTGCAGAAGGAAACAGAAAAGCTGTATCTTCACGCTGGGACATTTTTTCCCCGTGAAGACTCCTGGAGGCTCTTTCTCTCTGTTCTGCACATCTCCCCACAGCCCCATGGCTGAGTTCACAGCTTATCTTGCTGTGGGATTTCCCCCAAATTGTTTAGAAAATACCTTTTGATGTTCATATCTCACAGCACAATTTGCTTCTCAAACAGAACTGAACAGCTCACTWTAAACTCCCTTTATTTACTACAAGGCTTCCTTTGACCACATTCAGCACTAGAGACCTTTCTGTTTATCCTGCCTTTGTACATCTTCACAGCTCTTCACAAAAACTAAAGACCACAGCCATTCTCTTAACAAACCACATTTCTGTAGCTACCCAGGGCTGCTCAGAGCAGGACAGAACCAAACTGGGTATTTAATGGTCAGGCTGCTCCACATGGGAGCTTTCCTACTTTGTTTATGTTTTCTACAAAGAAAGCTCTATCATGGGCAAACAGTGTTTGTCATTTCTGTACATGATACAAACCCCTAACAAATGAGAATTCTACAGTGCAGGGAATGAATAATTATCAGTGGAGTAGCCTTAAATGTATCTCACCATAGCCCGCACTTCATCAAGCAGATTTCTGGGTGGATATAAAGTTCATTTTGATGGAAATAATGCACATGGTGAAGGCATTAGTAATGCTWATGAAGAGCTTCCAGGCAGATGGACAAAAATAGGCCTGATTAAAGCTAAAGATCATGTTAAGAAATCTTTGTTCAAGTTGTTCAATGGAAGAATAAGATAAAAACTTGTGGAATGTTCAGCCATGGTAATTACTTGTTCAGCATATTAATAATAGTTTCACTTGTTAGAAAGAGATGGATTTTTRTTTTGTATTTTACTGTTCTGCCCTTGTGTGTAGCACATATCATTTATTGGTGGTGTATGGAGGGAATTCCATCACCACACCTGCATCAAAGGTTTTTCCATAGCTRTGCTAACTCCACGAAAGGTCATTTTTGGGAGAATAATGGGACGCATTTTACAAGTGTGTCCTTTTACATGAGCCAACAGTGGGATTATTTAAACAGCTTCTTTCAAGGGGGATAAACCAGTTATATGATGCAGTTATTTAGTATGTAAACTAATTTTATTATATAATTCCATCRTGTTATTTAAAAGATTGACCTAGTTAAATATCTTGAAAAGCAGGTGTTGCAGCTCTGAGGAATGAGAAGAATTATGCTGAGCAGGAATGTATTTGTATACTCCCTATGTYGGTTTTGGTTCACTCAATATTTGTGTTTAACTTAAAAGGGTCTTTAGTAACTTTCACTGGAATCAACCGAATGTTTCTCTCTTCTGAGGGAAAATCCTAGCTCTGAAGTCTAACATGCATCCTTGTCATCCAGCACAGTTCTAGCAGGATGGGACTGTGTGAAATACTGCAGAAAACAAGGATCTTCTCTTGTTCTACAGTTTTGGTTTGTTCTGAATTATTCTTCCTTTTGTGTCTCTTAGTTCCTTAAATATTGTTCACACTGAACTTACTTGTGAAAAGCAAAATTCTGCAAGCTGTACTCAGAATTCTTTGCTTGTCCACTCATCCTTTTTATAAATGAATGAAGAAGGCATGTGCTAAAATAGAGTGAGAAGCAAGATTAATGCTGATCTTCTCCTGCACATGCACACTTGTCCATTTTTAGCCAGACCAGTCGCTGAAGATGAGTTTGAGGCTCGGCCCAGGAGAATGTGGTTTTTCCCACCATGAGAACACACATTAGGCTTCATTTAACATAAGAAGAGGTGACTCTCAGGGTGGCAGTGGTTTGTATTTCCCTCACTTTATCCACATGCAAAGTGGATTTGTTCAGCAGCCTTAGCACTTTATGTGATACAAAATTAATAGGGKGAAAAAAAGGATAGTTTCCTGCCAGGTTAGTGTGCTGAGCTAATCCACACCTGTAGAATCCCTAGCTCTGGCATAAGGAAAGGGCACAATCTGGCAGTGACAGATTACCAGACTAACAGTGGTATTCTCTCAGCTTTAACTSTCCCCTAAAAGTGCTCTGGTTCATGAGATGTGGCAGTTTTTACTGTGAACTGTGGCAAGGTTTTTATCCTTTCCTGCTGCCACGTAGACTTAGGGACCAATACTGTGCACSCAGGCTGCCACAATTCTCAGCCATGTGTTTTAAGATCAATTGAAATTGTGCAAAGAGGGCAAAGTCTATAGGCTGAGGGCGAGTTAAGCTCATCAGCCAGATCAGTGGATATTATTGCCTGTTTCTGGGTCAGAACTCTTTGTCATCACRTTCTTTATTGAGCCTTCAGTGATGGGGAGTACGAATCCAAAGATGCCAATGCAAAACCCTCTCCTGCACAGGCCTCTCTGGAGGAACATGAGCCACAAGCACGTGGCAGATGCTTGTTCTGTTGCTTAATGCATTACAGGAAGGTGACACAATGTCCAGTGATAAGGATGGGACAAGAACTGCAAGTTTCTTGTGTAGGACAATATAGGCTCAACTTGCAGGAATGGTTACTATCCAGTTCTTTTAAAAACAACCTGAGTACTCTGACAGTCGTACAATTTCAGAGTAGAAATGGTATGGAAATCTGTGGATGAAATTGTCCAAGGAGAAGATAGCAGGAGGAGGGAGTTAAAGTCCAGAGGGGAGGGCACTGTAATCTTCACAGACAGCTGGACAGAGGTGAGACTGTCCACAAGAGGGTCTGAAAGAGAACCAGGAGCAACAAGAGGAGACTCAGACAGCCCCATGAGGTAGCTGTGTCAGCTGCTAAAGGTGTCTGATGGCACAAGAAAGGTCTGGGTTTCCCAGCTGGACCAGAAGGTCATTCCAGACTTCACTGAGTGGTTTCCCTGCAGTCTAAGGAAGGAGTGGAACTTGCATGGAGCTCCATGGCCCCTGTCTCTGCTGGAATTGGGGGTTCTGTGATGCAATTCGTGGTTATCACTTGTTGGGGGGATTTGTCTCTTTAAATCCTCCAAAGGACATTTGAACCTCCCACCCCCTCATTAAGGACACAATTTTAGCAACCTGGGGGCAGTGGGGGCATTCACTGCCTGGGGAGTACCTCTGTGCAGGTAACAGCTCACTTGGTTCTGAAGTCTTTGCTGTAAAGTCCCTCCTTTCCTTTGCCTTTTCTATGTATACTTCTTACAGCTCTACTAACAGAATATTATTAGCTGTAAGCTGCTTGAAATTTTATTTGGACTTTGGTGTCTCTTTAAAACRTGAGGGCAGCTGCAAAAGGAATTTTGTTCTTTTGTTTCTGCCTGTTGCCCTTTCCTGTCTCCTTTCTTTTGTGCACACCAAACGTTCATGTGACTGGTGTTGAGTGGATTACAAAAGTGATTGAGGTTAAAATTTACCTTATTTGAAAAAAATGGCTGATTTTAGCTCAGTTCCTTGAGCTTGCCTGTCACGTGCTCTCAGAAATGCCTGCAGTGGTCCAAGAGGGGAGGTTGCTCAGAGAGAAGAGTGAAAAGCCCCTTCACCCCTCAGCAGCCCTGCTCTGAGCTGGCCCAGCTGCCTCATCTTGGCTGGAGGAAATTGCTCCGTTTTGAGGAACAGCTGTGAGAGGGCTGTAAACCACAACCACGGGAGGGGAAAAGGCAACATCACAGCCTGAGGCTGGCTTTTGGTGGCTTAAGGATTAAAGAGGGAAAATGTTAATGTGAAAATAGGAGGAACTTAATGAAGGCTATCCACACAGCCATCTTAATGCTCCAGCCAGGGAAAGCTCATTTTTATCTCCTGGGAGTTTGCTCGTGTGGCCAGCAAGGGTTTTTCAGGTATTTTATCGGCCTGGTGAGTGTGCTGGTCTTAGTGAAATAGCTTGGTACACCCAAATTATGCTTCTAAGTTACTGCTGTATGTTTTCAAGCTGCTGGCATTTCATGTTTGTGCAGTCTCTGTTCGTAGCTGAAGGTGCCTAAAAAGTGCCCCAGGCAGTGATGGAGGCTGTGTTTAGTTAAAATTTGTAATTATACAAAGGAATGTCTTTTGACTCCCTTAGATGGGAAATATCAACATACAGTACTTTTGGTTTCATGGCAGCAGAAGAGCTTTTCTGGATTTAATTACTTTCAGACCAATCAGTTGAAATAAAGAGGAATGTTTTTGTTTATTTCTGGTCCTTTTTGCATCCTAATGTAATATTTTAAATAAACTGATGGTTGAGCTGAACTCATCCTGTGAGTTCAAAATGGCATTTGTGGTTTTGTTAGTTATTTTCTTTCCCCTTGTTTAATGACCCTAGTATAGTTGTAAAACACTTAATTTTTTGAAGCTTTTAAGTAATTCATAAAGTCTCATGGTGTTAATATGACTCAAGTTTCCCTTTTCATTCTTTGTGCTCTAGTCATTTAATCTTAGTGTAATCTGACCAGCTATGGTTAACCTGTTAAATTGACTCTTGAAATTATTTTTCCAAAGTCAATCTGTGCTTTAACAAACCTATCCTTAATAACCAAATGCCTGTCCCAAGCCATTCTCTACAGTTAAGAATCTACTTAAAGCTTATTCTGTAGGTGGCTTCTAGAACATCATGGCTTTTCTGTGTAAACCACAGTGTTCCTTGAATTTTTTCCTAGCGCTACAGAGCTGTGTTTATTTCTAATTGGCAGCTGGTTAAGCAAGCGCTGGCTGTAATGTGCTCGAGCAGGCTGAGGCAGAGGAAGTGTTGATGCAGAGCAGTGCCCAAAGTTCCCTTTGTCTGAGCTCAAGGAGGCGTTTCTCAGCGTGACAGCGCGGGGCTCAGACTCTGGACTGCTTAGGCTGAGCTCTGCGGCTCTCCTCGCTATCGGGGCACGCCTAAACAAACCAACCTGGCGGTGGAGTGCATTGCAGGGGCTTTGGCAGTGCTGTCTTTGGAGGGCSTCTTCTGGTGCGGAACTTCTTTTAAAAAAGCTTATCTAGGTTTGCTTTCTGGTAAAAAARTCAGTAAAACAAGGCTGCAGGGCTCAGGTCCTGGGTTTGAGGAGTGTTTGGGAGGCCTTGTCTAAGTGAGGTCACCGAATCCCTTAATGCAATTACACGGGCACTTGTTCATGGGTGTGTAGACTCGAGTTAAAAATGTTTTGACCCTATGAATGTTTAGATAAGGGAGATGACATAATTGTGAACAACTCCCAGTTTCTAACAACTGAGACATTATTTTGAGTTTTATAATGGATTCTTGGGTTAATTGAGAGGCTTTTGGACTTTGCATTCATTATGTCACACTCCCTGAAATCCTTAACGATACATTCCACAGATTTCAGTAAAGTCTTATTTATTGTTATAGGAGAGGTAATCAAGTAAACATTCCTCTGCTGCTAAATGTAGCAGCAAGCTGTTTGAGGCAGAACTCTAGCAGGTAATTCTGCTGCATGTCAGTGAAAACTTTACTGGCTCTCTGTCATGTTCTTTATGTGAACAAATAACAACTTAGATCTTACTTGTTCTTCCCATTCCAGGAAGCAGTTTTCAGTACTCACTGTAGTGAATTTATGTTTGTAAGGGACTTGAAAAAACCCACAGCTGTGTCATGTAATTGTTCTGGAGCATAGCACACAGCAAACTTGGAGATTTGCAATGTTATGTAGCCATTGTTGATTAGTAATTAGGCTTTCAAGTATTCATAAATRTAATTTCCATACACAACAGCAGTTAAGGACAACTTACTGGATAAAGACAGTTATATCCAAAACTAGAAGTATATATAATTTTTACAGCAGTTTTGAATGTCTTTGGATGCTGTTGCAGTTTTTAGGTGGGAAAAGTGTATTGTAAACTCATATTAGTAAATAATGGGGTATATCATATTAATTAATATTCATAATTTCTTCCCAACAAAAATAACTTGGAAAAACCCTTCCAGTTCTTTGTATATCACCTGCCTTGTATATTTTTTTTTTTTTAGTATGATCTATAAAATACAAAGGGAGCTGCTTGGCAGCAGTTTGTTAGAATTTCTTAAATGTGATTGCTCAAGTATGTCCAATGCTTACACTTATTTCTGTGTAAATATTTTTATATTAAGCTAGCATAATGATAAGCTTGTTATTATCTCAGCTTAGTGGATGAGCAGTACAGTGTGTAAGCAGCTGGGCACTTGACTGAGATGGAGGAAACAATTTTTGCTTGTTCCTGACCAACTGCTTGAGCCTCGGGCTTTTCCAGCGTGCCTGCCCTGGCGGGTGGGGTATGTTCATCTAATAATCTTTCCACAGAAACAGCGGGAGAATCAGAGGTGATTGGCATGTTTAGAAAGCAAATGACAAAGTTCCTAGTGCCCAGCGCTGTGTGGGAGAGTGAAATCCCTGTTCCGAGCAGAGCTCCAGGGCTGCCCCTGCAGCCCCAGCCGAGCGCTCTCATCCCAGGGCTGCCCGGGACCGGGCGCTTCCTCCTGAGCACGGGAAGCTTTTCCTGCCACTGCTGCGTCTTGTGCAGAGCCTCAGCCCTGCTGCCATCCCTGATCCGGGCCGTTCCCGGCAGCGGGGAGCTCCGTGCTGCGGCTGCCGCTGCTCCCGGCCCGGGCTCCGGCTCCGGGGTCAGCACCCCCGGGCAGGCACGGCACGGAGAGGGGCACTCACGGAGCGCTGTGCCTGCTCCCCCTGCACATGGAGAGGGGCACTCACGGAGCGCTGTGCC
>RAHM01000020.1:6078227-6104317 GCA_003713295.1 Parotia lawesii | reverse complement strand
GGAGAGGGGCACTCACGGAGCGCTGTGCCTGCTCGCACAGGGCACGGAGAGGGGCACTCACGGAGCGCTGTGCCCGCTCCCCCTGCACAGGGGCACTCACGGAGCGCTGTGCCAGCTCCCCCTGCACACGCCCCGTGGGTCCGCGCTCCTCTCCCCGCTCTAGGGCAGTAAAGCAGCTCCTCTGTAATCTCGTTCATTGATAAGTCATGATCGGCTCTGTTTAGCCTCACATCTGCAGTTCAAATGCTTTTTGCTGTTGGTTTTTGCATATTTATTTACTAATTAAGTATAGGAAACACAATGAARTAACTATTGGAACCATTAAATAACTTAGTTATTTCACATTACGTCCTGGGCTAATATACTTATTTAGAACTGAAGCTAATGAGGTGTTAAAGTGATGCACAGCAGCCAAGATTATGCTAATCTGGTTTTAGTGACACAAGCGTGAACGTTTTAGAGCTTCTTTTTCAAAATCGAGTATCCTGTTCTAACAACTGAACAAAGGAATAGAGGAGTTTGATTCTCTAAAGTGAAATATATTAAGAGCATTAACAGTTGCCTATAACACATTCCTATGATTGCAGCTCCTTTTTTTTTGCATAAAAAAGGCTTAAAATATGCAAAAACAATTGCTTGTAATGAAATGCCTGCTTCTAAAACATACACATTAATTATTAAAAATATCGAATCTTTTTGGTTGTAGAATCATTTTGAAGAAAAAAGTGGTCCAGGGAGTTAGCATACCTAGCATCATTGGGGTTTTTTTCCCTACAGAAATGTCTTCCTCAACAACTATATCCTGTTTGTACGTTGTCCTCTCTAGAAGTAAAAGTATGATTCCAAATAGTTCTTTTATTAATTAATCTTGCTCTGATGGCCAAAAGTGGTATTCAGATTTACAGGGTTATCATTCCTGCTTGTCTGTACCTTAAACTTGGCTAAACTTTCTATTCAGCAGGCAAATACATGCTTAGTACAAATCAGAACAACCTGAAACACTAAAAAAAAAAGGTTAGGATTATTTATTATACTGATGAAAGACTGGCTCGTTTAGGAGGCTTGTAAGTAGTGGTGCATTGCTGCAATGTGCTCAGATATGGAACTAGGAGCAGTTTACAGGGCAGAAACACTTCTAATGAAAATCTTTGTGGTTCTGGATGTTAACTTCCTGCTGCAGCACTGCCTGGTCTCGAGAATGTCGTGGTGCTCATTTTTCCCATGCATTCCATGGCCAGCAGCCATAAACAAGCTGAAATTAACCTGAGTCATAAGTGATAACAAGGTATCCTTTACCCTCCTATTGGTATCTTGTTTCAGAGCTGGTTTTATCTCGGAGTTTGCACCTGTCTGACATGACTGACCTGTTTCTTTCAGGAGCTATTTATATTTCTCCAGTGTGAAGGAACAGCTTGTTGCACTTCAGCAGTGAGTGTGTGTTGAGTCATGGTGGGGCAGTGCCGGTTTGCCCTTTGCATCTGTTCTGCCTCGTGCCTGGTTCCCAGCAGCTGCCGAGCTTTGGGAACGGTGATGGAAGATGAGGGAAGGGACAACAGAAGAGTGGGAAAACCTCATCTTTGAAGAGTTAGGGATCCTGGGAATATGTGGGCTTCCCACCCAGCCCTTCTTTTTACAGTCTGGCTGCAGCTCACTCTTACTACCTCAGGGCTTTTTCAGTTTGTAGCTGCTCCTAGCTTTCCYCATTTACGGTTAATCAGGAAATTCACGGTGTTCTGTCTTTCATGAGGCCAATTCTCTCATCAAATGGCAACAGTGATTTGGAAACTTCATACAACTGTCGCACCAGTTCATGTGGCTGGTGGCACGCTGRTAACATCCCCGTAAGGACAGAGAAATGAGGTATATTGGTTGACTGACAAGTGCTGTAATCACAGGATAGACCTATGTGAACAATGGTGGTCAAGTATTTATAGGAAGAGAAAGCATATGGATTTTACATAAGTTTTCCTGGGTTTCTTTTTGTTTGTCTTCGGGGTTTGGGTTTGTTTTTTTTTTGTGGGATGTATCAGTATGTGTAACCAAGCGGTTTCTATGTAGACAAACCGAAGCTGTTGCTAGTTACTGGTGAATAATGCGGCCGCACAGCTCGCAGAGAGCAGGAAACAGCTTTTTGTCACACTTCCTTCGGGGGCTGCTGCATCAGGGCGCGTTAGCAGARCGCTGATGTGCCGGCTCTGGGACGCGGCTGCATGCTGAACAAAGCCGGTGGAAGCAGCTCAGTTCTGGCTGCTGGACTGACAAATAATGGGGTTTGACCAATTATTGTTTCTCCTTGTGCATATACTGGACTAAAAGGAAGCTTTCTGTAGTGCCAATGATCTTCTTACGGATGTAAGGATTGCTGCATTCTACATCTTTGAGTAATGCTGCCTCATGAGGAAAGATTAAGTGCTCTGTTTGCAGCACCGCCAGTGAAGATGGTTTTTGTTTTAACGAAAAAGTAAATATAGACAAAATATATCTTTTAAAAATGTGGGCTCGTAAGCAGCAAAATAAGCATAAACTTAATTCAAATCATTGAAGTGACTCGAAGTCTGCTTAAAACCATATTTTCCAATTGACAGACAAATAAAAGTTCATGGAACTCTTCTTAAGCTTAGGTTTCTGTGGTAGCAAATACTTGTGGCTGAGGGCCTTTGAGTCATGCTGCAGATCCATGGTGAGAAACAGTCTGTGTAATCTCGATGGTAATTTCTGAGTTCTGTTTGATCCCATTCGGGCATCTCTGAAGTGATGGCTYTGGTTTTAAGCCGTGTTGGCAGCAGTGGCAGGGCCACGATTCATTGTAACTTTGGGAGTCCTGCATGGAGCTCCAAATGAGTGGTGAGTGAAAGGGAAGTACTCAGCACTTACTGACAGGATCCTTTAAACATTTAATGATGACTAGTATGTTAATTAAAACCTGAGTGAATGCAGCTAATGATGTCCCACTCTGTATTTCTGGAGCTGAAACACAGACCAGACGGACTCATTATTAAGCACTCCAAAAAAAGCTGTTTAAGGGAGCTGTACTAGACCTGTTGCAGAATGGAATTCTGAAAGGATTTATTTGATGAGGGTGAGGCAGCAGGCCTAGCTCCCAGGAGAGATTTTGAAAGTCTGATRGTATTTAGAGAGACAAAATTCTAACAATAGAGTATTCAATGGATGGTAAAAACCACTACTTTCATTATTTGAAAATACTACATGTATGTATTTCATCTCTTATTTAATTTCTATTTTTCTGAGCGCTCTCCTTAATCTAATTCCTTTTCACATTAAGTGTGAACAAATACTTTTCCTTGCTTTGGAGGAAGGACTGCATACATGCTTCTTTCTACATTGGCTTTTTGCAGATAAGGCTTTTACTTTCCAGCCCTCATTAAGCAGTCAGTTGAGCAGCTAAATGAGTGTTCCAAGCGGTAATGGATACTTACTCCATGTAAGTACAACAAGATTATGAGATACTGTAAAGCTGAGTACTTAACTGCACAGGATTATTTATATTACAAATAAATGCATCAAGTAAATAACTCAGATGTTCATGATAGCAATGGGATATCCTACCTGTTAACAGAGTAGATCTGGGTCACTAGATAAGGGGTTTTGTTTTCTTCCATCCCATATATCCGAGCAGATTTTAGCCTTTTCCTAAAGTAACGGCCCTCTTTTAAAGTGTTTAAGCCTGAATGGAATAGGAGGAGGCAGAAAGCACCCAATCAAACATGTTGGTGAAAAATCAAGTTGTGTTTTATCAATCCAATCTGCACACACTTTAGGTTCTTATTTGGATTTGTAACATTCAGGTGGTTGTTACGATGCTTAGATAATATTGTAAAACTTGCCTTGATTTCTCCAAGATG
The DNA here is from genome assembly GCA_003713295.1 of Parotia lawesii. NCBI lineage: Eukaryota > Metazoa > Chordata > Aves > Passeriformes > Paradisaeidae > Parotia > Parotia lawesii. Next base: position 6,100,454 of record RAHM01000020.1, on the reverse strand, counting down.
GGATTATAGATATTCAAATTTAAGTAAGTGGGGATTCAAATAGTTCATGCTTTGGGAGCTATGAAAGGTCATAAAAATAAAAACAAAACTAAGGCTGTAAAAGGATAATTAATATGATGAACAGAGGAGTTCAGGAAGCCYGACTTCCTTAAGTGTTTTGCTCAGGTTCTCATATCTAAGGTGTAAACTCTGAAATCATTCCAGCAGATGAGGTGCTTGCCTCTTTCCCACACAAGTTCTCTGGTGTATAAGGGATATAAATTTCTGCTGTTGCTTTTTCCTTTCAATCCAGAATGTGCTATGGATCTCTCCTCTACATTGCCACCTATCTTCAAAGAGGTTTCAAAAGCTGTCTCTTGAGATCTGTGGGGGAAATTGGGTTAAAATGGGAATGGAAAAAAGATAAGGTATGTATAACACGGGTAGTTCAGAAGCTTTGTGAAGAAAGCCTCCAGGTTATCAGAACTTTCTTTGTCAGAAGAAGCAAAGCATTTGTAACATGAACTGGGGAAGGCTTTAACTGTCCTCTGTCATCTGCTTATATTGGTGTTCTCTAAATAATTAAAGACAACTTTGTTTTCCCTGCCAAGTGACTTGTGGAACAGTAAATAAGCAGTGGGAATGTGTCACACTGAGTGATGAAGGTGATTTGGTCGTCATCATTCTCCCTGCTGCTCTCTGAAGCAGATTTTCTACGTACCATTATTTTTCTCTGTGATCCAAGAACTCTCTTTTCTCTGGTTATCTCTCACATACATTACTGAATGTACCAAGTCATTAATAAGAATGATTCTGAACTTATTTTCTTAGGTTTGGAGTGTTGGGGTGCACTGTGTGCTGGAAGAGAGATAGGCCCAGAGGACCGGAGAGAGAGCCTCTTTCCTGGCCCCGGAGGTGACCCTGGGAGTGYWTCCAGGTCACCRGGGATGGGCTGAGAGAGGATTGTGGGTTTCTGGACAGTGYTGGACCTATGAGATGTGATAATTGTAGTTTGTGACCTTACAGGGTATTGTTTACCTGTTACCATAATAGGCAATGTCTGTGCACTATCCTGGGTAATAGGGGGACACTGAGGTGAACATCTTTCCTGTTTATATGATGTGATATCCTGYTGGGTGCTGGTATTTAGGGAATATTCACTGCGCAATAAAGGTTCTTTGAGTTCTCTCYRTCTTGTCTGAGGAGTCGTGCYCATGCGTGAATACTGCATTGGAGCATCTCCCCTTCCTTGCCCTGCACACCTCCCACCTCCTTTGGTTATGGTTTGGAAGGGAGAGCTTAGGGATACAATCCCAAAACAACCTGGTACCTTGTGTGGCAGGGTCCCAAGCCATATTCCATATAACCCAAAGGAAAAGGTGATCAGCTCTGTGCTTGCCCTCAGGTACCTCAGTGTTACCATGAGGTACTGCCCCACCTGGTGCTGTGCACTGCTTTTTGAGAAGTGATGGGGGAACTGCACAGGTCTGATACAGGAAAATGAGAATTGCTACACCAAATGAATCCCTGAACCATATTGATCATGTCTTTTTTTCTTTGCAATAAGTCATTTGCATAGCAATAAAAATATCGATCATTATACYTGAAAATAATAGAGGTATTTGTTATCTGCTCTGGGTCTGAATATAAGTCACCTCTGGACTGTCTCTAGCTCTTTGTAACCCTTAAATAGTCACATGATAAAATCTAAGATATGCTTACTCAAAGCAAGTTTTACAGATCAGAATATGTGTTCTGAAGAACAAGGTTGGTTTGTGATGCCTGTTGTACTGCACCCCAAAATAATGTTGCCAATCCATTGCCTGTTAGAATAAGATGGAAAGAAACAAGGATAGATCTTGCTGCTGGAAAATGGTRTGTACCTAGACAGTTAATTCTGTGGCAAAGAAAATATTTTACAGGACAGATGCTGTGTATAGGTCTTTCATTTATGGTTTTAAGTAGTGAATAACCGAACTCATCAAGGTATTGTAGGGTTCCTCATGTGATTTCTGGGGCAGTGATTAACACCTGGTTTGYGGGCAGTGTTTAGAGCCACACTGAGTGCAGTTGTCTTCTCAATGGGCTACTCTGAGAGAGCCTTTCCCAGTGGAATAACTGGGTAATGTGATGTCTGCTTAAATGATTTGTTGCACTCGYGGGCTCACTCATTTTGTTTGGAACAATTTCACTTCCTCCCCTGCTGAATTTCTAATGCTAGCTTGTATTTGCATCTATGTTTATAGACTAAAATTACTTTAATGACATGGAAAAAGGGGAAAATTGGAAAAAAAAATCTATTAACATTTATGATTGCACTCACTCATTGGCTCAGTTCCTTGAAGGGGATACAGATGATTTATACTTATGTATCATGCATTTATAGTCTGCACTGGAAAAAAAAGTCTCAGGTGCTATAGTATTCCAAACCAGATCTGTCAGCCATATGGAAATGTAAACTGCAAATTCAGTGCACAACAGAGTAATCCTCTGGTACAGAGCAACCAATTGCATTAAGCAATCACAATTAAATATGCTTAAATCTCCTACCAAGCAGCTTTCTATCTAACTTCAAGTAGCAAGTAAAAATAATTCTGCAGTTAGGACCTGTGGATTACTGAGCAGCCTGTTGATACATCCAGGCTTTTGTTAAGTTTCCCGTGGGCAGGGATGATACAAGACAAGCTGTGGCTGCTCCCAGTGGAAGGTGGCCAGGACTCAGAACCAGTGCTAGACATTAAAATCATTATCTCATAGAGAAACCAGCTTGGCTTTCGAGCTGACTTTGCCTGGTACTAGGAAAGAAACACTAACCTGCCCATTCCAGGCTGGAGCAAGTGCCACAGTTGTGGCCACTGCATTAAAGGTAATTCTTCAGAAACAGAAGGAACAAACGGTGCAAAAAGCTCATTTTAGCACAGAATGAGGCTGATTTTTAAACAGGCTGCTGAAAWTCAAACCAAAGCTTTCCACCACCTCAGCTTGCTCTGCTGTCTCTAAAGTTACCTGTTGTTATCATCTGGAGATTTGACAAGAGTTAGTGGCTACAGCACTATAATGATTTTGTCCAGAAGAAAACCAATTCAKAGCTGAGTCTTTGCTAATTATTTCCACTCAGCTTTGTTGCATGCCAGACTTTTTAGTTGTATTTAATGTTGTTGCTTGTCGCCCTGGAAATAATCATTAAAGGGAAATGGGTCACCACCACTGTACACTGGTAATTCTATGAAACACAATTTTAAATGAACTTGCCTTTTAATAACGATGCTGAAAAGCACCAAATGCTTTCAGTAATAGTGGCATAATGTAATTAAGTGATGAAGCTTTTTTTTTTTTCATGAAACCATAGTAGAAACAAGACACAAATTAATGGTACAGGACAAGATTGCATMTTTAGGTATTTGAAAAGTCAACAAGGTAACTGAAGATGGAGCTGAGACTGCAATAAAAGCTTTCTAGAAATGATCTCTGACACTCGGAGAGCACCAAGTCATTGCAGTTAAAATCTGTCATTAACCTGTAGACAAGAAATAGAATTTTGGAGAGGCTGTGTATCTCTGAAGGGGGAAGTACCTGTGGGTAACCAGAGCATCTTTGTTTTAAAGAGCAGGATATGTTMATGATTTATCCACATGCACTTATCCTCTACACAGAGAACATTGATTGCTGTTGAAGAAATTCAGGTTTTGACCTTTACCAGTACAAAATGGAAGCCCAGTTTCTGCACATTTCTAAGTTGTAAGTTTTGGAAATAGGCCCATGAGTAAGACGAAYGTTTCTGCAGTGCTGAAATCAGCTGGAAGCACAGGCCATGTGGAGACAGCTTTTCCAAGTGCCAGAGGCARACAGTTTTCTAGTCACCAGCTSAATTTCCTTTCATACTGTTCCTCTTTGTATTTCAAGTCCTTGAGAGATTCTGCCACSATGTAGTGCTGTTGTTGTATTTGAATTTATAATTTAGGCAGGGAGTAGAATCAAGGCTGTTGAGGCCTAACTTAAAACTAGAAGTGGATCTGAGTCTTTCTCATCTTTAGTTCCCCCCTAGTTGTGCTATTCCATAATTCCCCTTCATTTTTTATTATGTAGTGCTTAGGGATAAAATAAAGGTCTTGGTGTGTGCTTAGATAGTCTCTTCTGAAAACTGGATGCATAAGAGTCCTAGAAAGCAGAGGTGACTTAGTGTGAAATCACACAAATGCTGGTTATTGGTGAGATAGTGAATCCTAGATGTGAAAATACTGTGGTCCTGTCACTGGGATGTGTCATGACCATGGTGGAAGTTAAAGTTCAGTGGACTTTACCTTAAAACCAGACTCACTCGTGTAAGAGAAATCAGTGTTCCTGCAAGGCAGCTGAGCCCTCTGCAGCACAGATCTGCACAAAGAAAGAGAGAACAGCATGAACTGGGAAGTTTGCATAAAATGATGTATTTTATCACCATTTCATGTCTGACTCTAAGATTTCYGCAGTTTTAAAATCCAGATGATGGAAGTGTCTAGACGTTCCAGGAATATAAAATTATACAACAAATGAGATGATTTGGTGTTTGTTTATTCCTGCATGTATAAATCCAGCCTGTATTTCTGCAAGTCTTGGTGTTCTGTTACAGATATAAGGAACATCAAACCACTGCACTGTTTCCTGAGTCTACAGAGAGGACATTGGTGTTAACACTGATTCATGGACTGCATTGTGATTTATGCCCTCTGGAGCTTTGTTAGATAGGAAGTGATGATGGAACAGGAAACCAGGCATTGTATGAAAACATCCATAAGTATGTAACTAGAGGAAAAAGCTGCAAAAATAATTTATGCAAGATACTGCTGTGTATTCTGTATAAAAATATATTTATGATTGTGCACAGCTGGATGTTGTAATTGCTGAAAATATTGGGAGTCACTGACTTGATGTAAACCTGACTTCTATGGAGGGAAGAGTCCAGTATCGTGTTTGAGCAGTGTCAGAGAAAGCACTGGAAGGACTAAATCACCCCCTTAATCAGGGCTCTCTGTGCCTTACTGCCATCTGCAAGTTCTGTTAATGAAAGGTTTCTGAAGAATACTTATGAAATTACCTCAGATATACAATTTTAAAAACTAGTAATGGATTCTTCATATGGAAGGCTAGGTCTTTATTAACTTAAACCCAGTTTTTCTTTCTGTCTGATGTAAGTTAACAAGTGACTGTGGACTGGCAGCAATAACTGTAGGAGGAGAAGTCATTGGGACAGAACATTTGGAAGTCTCAAATATGGGGAGCAATTAATAACCAATTAAGCTTCCACAGAAGCAATTTGAGCTTTCAGTGGCCATGCTCAGCAGAGAAGGCCTCACAGTCCAAGACAGAATTACATTTGAACCTGTAACGTCACTGAAACGTGATTCAGGTCTTGTTTGTTATTGAAGGTTTGCAGCAAGTTGTGCCCCCAAAGGGACTGTTTGGAGRCTGTCTATTAGCAGAGTAATAAAGGAGTTATAAAGGAGTCCCCTGTCTGATAGGTGAAGATGGGGAGAAATAAGGTTAGAGAAAATTGCTGATAACTTGGTCTCCCCTTGCTGTTTTTGAGCTCTGAGAAAGGAGGGTATTGCAATGATTATTGTATTCTGAGCGGTAGATTGAGCAGGCACTGCTTTATTTGAAAGGAAAAGAACTGAAACAGGGGAGTAGGTTGAAGAGAAGGAAGATTATTGCTGAAATTGGTACAGCTTTTTCCAGTGTTCCCAAACAAGACGCTGCAGAGAGTACTCGTGTTAATTAGAGGAATGAATACAAACCAAAAATCTGAAGTCATGATGGATTACAAGAGGGTCTTTAGTGCTAAAATCTGTTTTGATTTTTCTTTTTTCCCCCTGTGTGAAGGCCTCCCTTAAAGGTTTGTCCTTGTGAAGGAGCCAAAAATCAATATGCTAGGAACAGAAAGGATTTCCACAAATCTGAGGGAACCATTGCAATGGTGCTTCTTTCAGTGTTAAATGTCAGGTGTTGYTTTAGAAAACAAGTGTGTTGCTAGGGCACGTTCCAGCAGTTCTTACCTTCATGTGGTTTCTAAGCAGAATCCCCTGCTTAAATTCATCTTAAAGGAATTTATATACCTTCAACTTGGAATACAATTAAGATGAAAACAGGAAAGTAGAGAATAGTTATGGATTTGCTTCACCAAATGCTTCTGCCACTGTCATCAGGGAAGAACTGAGTTTTATAACATCTAAAGGGAAAACACGAAAAAACCAAAATTTAACTGCCCCTCACAGATGTTGCCTGATGTGGATCCTTCCTCACGTGCTGTRCTTCAAACATCATCTGGTGAGAGAACCGCAGCCTGCTTTGGTATTTCCAGCRTATCTGCTGTCCTGTTCTGCTTTCTGGGGAAAGGACTTTATTGGAGCTTAACCATGAGACGTTCAGACCCGTGCTGGTGCATTCCGGTAGCATCAGCCGTCCTGTGTCAGATTTGGGAATGTGATGCTTCCCTCTACCGGCCACACAGAGAGGAAATTTTATTGTCTCGTGAAACAAGCAACGAATTTTTCTTTTATTTAAAAAAAGCAGCCTGTGCTTCGGGGCRAGGAAAGGGGATTGTTATTGCAGTGTCTTACACAGGGCAAATTAAATCACTTACCTGCATCCAAAACAGCTCTCCATTGAAGTCACTGGCATCTGTCTGGTTTGGGAAAAAAGGAAGTACACAGATATTTTAAGCCACTTCATGTCTACCAGTGATGCTAACACTAAATATTCTCAGTACAAAGAGCAAACAATTAAGCATTTGAAAACAGAAATCAAAATGAGAGTGCATTGAGGGCTTTTTGCTGTTTTGTTTTTGTTTTTTTCCCAAAATTAGTAGGCTAGTTGATGTTTTTTTGTTCTTAGGTGAGGGTGCTGCATTGATGACACCTCAAACTTTTCAAGGCATGGAAGAGAAAATGGCTCAGTTTCAGCAGTGAAACGTTTTTTTAAAAAAGATAAATGTTTGTAAAGGCCTGGTTGATGTTATGTGTGGATGTTACCTGAAAGTACCGAGTTTTTTGAGTTTCCCATTACTCTTGTTCAACATGGAAGACATGGCTGAGCTGACTGAGGAGCATTTTTGGAGGCAGTTGAWGGGAAGTTAGAGCTATTTCATAATACACTTTATAGCCCTCCTTGATACAAATCAGTTCAGGCTACCAGGACATGTCAAACTGCAGAGAGCAGGATGCACACGGATTGAAATGTGGCAGAGAAACTGTCCTGGTGCCAATGAGCTGCTGAAACCCTGAGAGCTGGAACTGCCTGCAAGGCCAGCTACACAAGGTGTGCTCCTGAACTGTGACAGAAAATTCCTGCAGCAGTGAATTTAGGGTCTAAATTGTGAATATATGCTTAAAATTCTTCAAGATGTTTTAGCCCTTTAGTATTTTTCCCTCCYCTTGTGTGATGGTTTTTATCTTTTGGATGGATGTATTTGGGTTGAATTGCACCTTTGGTAAATGTCTGGTTTTTTTCTTCTTTTTAAATGATGTCTCCCCCTTCTCATTTTAGTTCTTTTGCTTTAAAGATAAGTGTGGGGAGAAGAATGAGTCCAYAGGACTTGAACCAAGCTTCAGAGCTGTATGAAGGGGAATAGTCTATTACTCTATAAAAATATTGGGAGATTAGTAAAAAAAAAAAGKACAAAACCCCCCAAAGAAACAAGGAGGAACCTCCCACACCCCTGTCCCTGCATTACTGAGTCTCCATATCAGTTTTTTATCACTTTTTTATCACTACAGTTGCAACAATTCATTGGCTCTGTTTTCTTTCGAGTTCTGTGCTTTTTGGAGTGTAASCTTAGCTAATTCCTTGATGTTTCCTCCTGAGAGCTGGCAGCTTTGGCAAGGGAGGTACCAGCTGCACGTGAGCAATGGCAACACCTGGACTGGAGTGGTATTGGTCAGATACAACCATGGACAGCACTGAGGAATACCGGGAGATCTCACAGCTGCATTCCTGGACCCACCCAGAGCCAGAATTTACAGTGGAAGCAGCCTTTGGCCCGGTGTGCACGGACTTTATCAGCTTCCATTAGGGTGGCACTTGATTTCCAGTGGAAGTTTTGACCTTCAGCAAGTCACTCCGAGCCTTTGTGCTGCAGGTTCCATGGAATAGAACCAGAATCTGARTCCCAGGAGTGTTGGTGTATAATTTTCCTAGCACTCCTCAATAGCAGGATGAAAGGAGGTGTGTAGCTGCAATTAACACTGGATGAGGCTGAATTGCACTTTCAACAAAGAGAAGTCTTTCAGTTAGTCTACAATAAAATCATAATTATATCCCCAGTATCCTTGGCAACAGATTAAGGTCCCAAAAGGTGATTTTACAGTTCAGTATTCATTGCTGATGCAGAGATCGAAAAGAAGGAAAAGCATAATCATTTAAACAGTTTCTGGGGTGTAAACAAGCATTATGTGAGAAACATTAAATGCATCACACTGAACGTATAGAAGTATGATCTCTAAGGAAACAAATAATTTCTGTAGTTAGGACATGAAATTCAAAAATTTGTATGCTCGATGATTTAAATTCATACAAAAGGATGGTGCTCATTGGATATGGATTAGTTTCTCAACAGGGAATTCTATCTAATTTTCGTTTTAAGAAAGCCAGCCCATGAGACACAAGGATTATCAGCTGATGAACTGAAGATAACTTGCTTTATCAGAACTGTTTATATGGAGGAATTACCTGATTATAAATTCTTTTATGTTGCTATATTTTAAACTCTGTGCAGTTTTCTGCAATTAAGATTCCTTTTCCTAAGCTTGATCTTTAAGGCCATATATAGGAATATAGGAAACATATTTCCTGCCCTTACTGACCCTCTCAAAAAAGGTTAATGTTTTAGTAAATACTTGTTGTACAGGTACCTCTTTTTAAATATCCTCCTGTCTCCATTTAGTTTTTACTCAGTGCATTTTACTGCTATAGTTCTCATCAGCACATAGTGAATTTTCCTTGCCTTTCCCTTTTCTCCCTATTTTCTTTGAAATAAGAACCAATAAAAGTACTAACCTTAGAAGGCAGAGTTCTTATGTTTATTTTTGAAGAAATGATTCTGTCATCATCTGGATGACAAGCTCCATGCATGAATTCCTAGATGTGCCATCAGTAAGGAAGATGGAAATGGGGGGAAAGTCAGCAAGGTGCACGGAGGTATTTGTGGAAATAAGATCTTGGAAATAGGACAATAATGAATAGAAGGAAAGGGTARTGTAGGCATGTGAATTCTAAATGCCTTCCAACCTGAAAAAACATTGGCTACTGGGAATGTATTTTAACTGATGTTTGTGTCACTGCTGAGGAAAAGGATAAGTCATAATATAATATTATTGGAGGTATGACAYAGTTTGAGTTTGAAAATGATGCTGGGGACTGCTTTGAAGTGACTTAGGTGATGGAAATTCCTACACCCCCTTTCCATTTTGATGGAAATACAGATGGGTGATGAGCTGTGTAATTTTGTGTATAATAATACATCTTCTCTCTGACAGATGTGGTTACTAAAGTTTATTAAAGTGCAGTTGGTACTAAATAGCAAGACCTGGTTTTGCTTTCCTTTTAAATAAAGGCCTTCATAGGGGAGGGAAACATAAGAAGACAAAATAGTTTTGTGATGATTACTTATAATTGCATGGTTTGGAGCAAGACTGTGTAGCCCCAAATAAGCATGAGATGTGCCTGCAAGGAAGATGCCAGTTTTACAGCTTTGGGGACTGTAACTCTTCTGTTTGGTACCAACAAATCCATCTGCAGTGTAAATGCAGTCTCCTGAAATTCTGCAGGATTGGGGGTCTCCTGGKTTTTCACAGAAATGTTCAGAATTTAATACCAAAGAACACTGAAACAATACAAAACAACCAAAGACCATGGGGACTTGGGCTGGAACTGTGTTCACATTCTGTTCACAAGGAAGGGCCAGAAAACAGGAATTGTATTGGCCAGTTCAGGTCTAGTAAGTGAATGAGTTGCTGTACAAATTTAGTAGTAGCAGGTAATTTGAAGACTTTTTCTTCTTCTGTTTGGGCAAATTGTTAGTACAGTAATTTCCTTTTGCTGCTAATGTACTGAGRTTTTTCCAGTTTACTGTAACTCTTGCCTGGTTACCTGCATTAAATAGTACTTAATGCAGAATTTGGTTAATGAGTGAATACCTCCACATCCATAACTCTGCATTTTCTAATACAGTTTTTGTTGAGGCTCGGGAAGCATCTGTTCAGGCACAAAACGTTGGCTGCAGTTGGCCTGTGTGAAGATACAGCTGAAATAATTCTTATTCTTTCCTCTGCTTTTTGGAGGACTCCAGGGAGAGGGGGTAGGATGGTGCAAAGTGKTTGACCCTGCACTGACAAGCTTTACTGAGATCCTCAGAAAGGGCAGGCAAGGAATCAGAATAACTGAAAAACTTGATTTTTGCTGAAAGTCTATTACTCACTTTACACATTAGCATTAGATACCATGGGAAGAACAGTGAGAGGAAAGTAAAAAATAGCTTAGCTCTGTAGAACTGCAGAATGTTACTATAGATAGGCTGTGAGATTAAAGAGCTGTCTTGGCACATTACAATTCAAAGACCAGCAGCCTCAACTGCCTTCCTGTCCTGAGGAATTTTTCTTAAGAATTTTATACTTCAGATATCACATTATAATGTGGGTTAAATCACTGTATTTTGTCTTGATTTTCCTCAATACTTTCCTTTTATCCTTTTGTTCTACCATTATCCCTTTTCTATCTCTTGGCTTGGCTCTAAATTCTCCCATATGTGGTTATTGGAGTAATTTGAGAAGCAAAGCCCAGAATTGGTTGGTTGGGTGATTGGTACAGAATAGCAAGCACAGAGGAGATCCCAAAGCTCAGATGGTGAAGTCCTTGGGGTTGGTGGTATCTAACACTGGGCTGACCACCCCTGCTCTGAAAGTCTCTAAGATAATTGCACAAAATCTGCAAGTCATGGGGGTTTTCATGGAGCTCTGGGAGGCTTCAGCAAAGAAGGATGTAATGTCTGGTGTGATGGAAAAGCAGTGGGCTGTATATTTTGCATTTGGGAAAAAACATAGCAAGATCTACTAATCAGTTTATTGTTTAGATGTTTTAGGCAAAGTCAAACCAAACCAAACTAACCCCTGTAATTTGACTTTATCTAGGAGCATTGTAATACTTATAAAAATCCGTTTTAATAAAGAGGAGAAGAAAATAATTTGTTCTGTTCCTCTGAAGTAGAAGGGCAATCAGTGGCTGGTGGTGAACCAGCAATTCCATTGTGGAGGGGAGTTTTTGTTTTATTTCGTATTATGGAACTTATGTGGTAAAGCTGCTGGACTTGCTTGTGGTTACCTGTAGCATTTCAAAGGATTGTTGTAGTGCAACAAAACTGAAATCTTCTGGTTTACATTGCAGCGTGTGTGTGCTCAGGACTGAGCCTGCTGAGAAGGAAAGGGAGATTGCACCTTGGTTAAGATGAACTGGACAAAATTTGTGTTGCATGGCAGTGTTAGTTTACTGTGTAAGTTTCAAGTCTTTGTAGTTGTGCTGCTTCATTATGAGGAGAGTATCCTGGTGTCAGACAGCTGGATGGTGTTAAAGAAGTAGAAAAAGCTCCCTGGAGGAGAAAAAGTCATGTACTTAAGTGAGAATAAGTGAGAATATTGTGCTAGAGTCACTATATAGAACAGTGAGAAAGTGGGGCAGTCTGTATGAGGAACACAAATAGCATGACTGTCTAACAGCTCCTATTTTTGAAGCCATTAATAACATTCCAGTTCCTGTTTACTGTATATTTTAAGTAACTGCCTTCATGTGCACAAAATTTTAGTGCTTTCTGTGAATGTTGACAGGGAGCCTGCAAGTATTGGTTAAAATGTGTCTGTCCAGTGCGTTTTCTTGGGGCTCTTGCAAGTGTGGCCTGTGCTCAGCAAGGAGTAAAACTGATTGCAGAAAAGAAAAATGAGGTCCTGAGCACCTTTCTACCGTCAGTGTCAGTGCCTTTGCATATGTACATCTCTTTGGGCACACTGTTCAGTGTCACCAGCATGCCCACGATGCTTGGATGTTCTTGTGTCCATGAGTGAAAACTTACCCCACAAACCAGCTTCACTGATGGTGCTGGCCTTCTGCTTCTCCAGTGCTACTCTTCAGCTGCTGCCTGGGACAAAGAGGGTCAGTGTATATATGGAAAGATGTGGAGATTCTAGATTATTTTATTTTAGAGAATCTGAGTGAGATCTAATAGACTCACTCTTAAAAGATTTCCAGTTAATTGTAGATTTTCTTGTTTGTTCTGTTTATCATAAAATCACAGAATGGTTTGGGTTGGAAGGGATGTTAAAGATTATCYTGTCCAACTCCCCTGCCATGGGCAGGGACACCTTCCACTATCCCAGGTTGCTCCAAGCCCTGTCCAACCTGGCCTTGGACACTTCCAGAGATGGGGCATCCATAATTTCTGTGGGCAATCTGTGCCACRGCCTCACCACCCTCAGAGTGAAATATTTCCTTCTTATCGCTGATCTAAATCTTCATTTTTTTTCTGTTTAAAGTCATTGCCCCTTGTCCTGTCACTATGTGCCTGTGTAGGAAGTCCCTCTCCCTCTTTTTAATCCCCCTTAAGGCACTGGAACAGGCTCCAGCCTCCCCCTGGAGCCTTCTCTTCTCCAGGCTGAGCAATCCCCGCTCTCRCAGCCTGGCTTTGTAGGGAGAATTATGCTCTCTTGCCTTCTGGAAGCTGTATGGATTTTTAGGAAGAGTTTTTACTAGGCTCTTGTTTTTACATGTCTGTGTTATTTATTTAGTTTGAGGGGGGTTTTTTTATTTTTTATTTATTTTATCTACTACAAGGAATTTACTATTCTGTTTTCAGAATACAGTATAGTCTCTTCCCTAGTTTTAAAAGTGTTATGGAAAAGAAAGCTCTGAAATGCTTTTTTCAAAATATAAGTAGCTGAACTTCTCTGGTTTATGAATCAGATAATTACAAGCATGACTTTTATCAGACCTTAGTGCTTGTTTCTGTAGCCTTAAAAGCTTCAGTTAATCATTCTCAACAGACTGAAAAATACTTTCCATGAAAGCTAATAAATTTGGAAGCATRTCTTCTAAATCCTCTAACTGATCCTGCAAACAGATGTTTAGGATAAATATTGCTCATCTAAAAGCAGATATTGCTAATGAATATTAAGAATGGCATAAAATGCTGGAAACTCTTTTTTGCATCTTGAGAGAATCAGTGTTAATAAGTCAGATCAGTCATTTTTATTTAGGCAATACAAAAAAGCATATGTCTTCCTGCTTTGCCAGCTGTCATAAAATTTTGGAGGGAAAGGTTGCTTCCAAGCTTTCCAAAGGGAATATTTCTCAGAAGTATTTTGACCTTTATAGCATTACAAAACCAATTGACTTCCTTTTCCCATAAACTATTTTCTGGCTGAGATTCTTCTACAGCAAAGCTTTAGTTGTGAGGAAAAATACCAGCTCCAAAGAAAATAACTGGGCTGCCTTCTAGTGGTTTTAGRTATCATAAATGACTCTTATTAAAGAAATCCCTTGAAGGGAATCATTGTTCCAAATTTAGKATGTACCCCCCAATATTTCTTAATATTCAATAATTATATGTGCACTTCTATGATACTTTCACTTTAAGAACCACAAGGCAGATTGTACTACTCACATACTATTTTTTTTTTTGTGGACAGTGATAACAAAACCAAAACAAAAATAACCACCAACCGAAAAACCAAACCAAAACAACAACAGCAAAACCCCCAAAACCAAACCAACATCATCTTGGGGCCAGCTCAATTTAAAGCTTTTTTTTTTATCATCTTACTGCAGTATTTGCAATCACTGTCGTTATGTCTGTAATAAAACTGGATTTGCTGTTCCTGTTCTCCATGTAGTAGTTACCTGAGAAAATCCCACATAAACGGGAGCTGGTGTTTGTTATGTAATTTCAGTGTTTCCCTTAATTCAGTTTGATTCTAGATTTCTGTGAAAGATGGAGTAGGTCCCTTGCATGTTTTTATTTCTCACTGATACCTCTGATTTCTTCAGAGGTGCTGCTCTGAATGTCTACAGAGAACTAAGGTGAAAAACTTTGCTTCCCAAAAATGTTCAGCCACCCGACAATAACAAATTAAATACATGAACTGGAGGTAGGATTACGCTAACCAAAAAGTTAGTTTAAAATATGAGCTTGAAAGGACTGAAATCATTATTGACTAGAAATCCTTCAGGGACATTAACAAGTATTTGATAGTTGCCAAGGAAACACAACCTTCCCTGTGACAGTATGCATTGCACAGAATAAGTCACTGAAGTAATTCTAACAATGACTGATCCACTTCAGSAAACCTGGTCCAAGAGTTGCAAATGCCTTTGCATCCAGCTAGATTAGTATCCACTGTCCATGCTGGACCATTAATATTTCTCATTTGATGGTGCAAATAGATTCAAAACTGAAGCAGGATATCAAGTTTGTCTGATTGAAGAAGTGTSTGCCTGGCTGGCCAGTCTGGATGAACCACAGGGCATTGTGGAGAATGTAGAGGTTAACAGACTCAGAAATTGGATTATGCTTATGGTACATGTTGATGTAATACAGAAATAGTGGATTCAACCTAGAACAGCATCAGAAGGTTTTGCAGTGTTTAGTGTCCATCAGCATGTAGAACTCTCTGAGGCCCTGTAGCAAATGCTACACTTTCTTTATTCTTCCTCAGGTGAAATGGAAGTGTTGAGAAGAAGGATTCCCTGTTCAGATATAGCACAAATCTAGTGATCAACCTGGGGACTAACSCCAAACCATTCGAAATATAAAGAATTCATACATTATAAACAGTAGCAYGAGGTAGCAGATGGCAGTGGAAGTTGTAAGGGTTGTCCAAGCACAACTACCAAAATGAGCGACCTGGATGCTTGAAGTGGTTTAGTAAGGTCTAGAAGAAGAGAAAATACCTGTACCAGAACATTAGAATTTCCAACAATACATCTTCCTTAGAGCTGTAAATGATTCAAGCAAACCTAATCTGCAAATACATTTGTTGGCAAAATGAATGTTTTAGTCTCAAAGTGATATTAGAAGCTTTTATATAGTTACAACACGTGAATCATCCTTGAGRAGGCTCATGTTGGGACAATGAACAGCTTGGAGCACAGGTTACAGTCGGGAAAATTTCTCTTTGAAAACCTGGATTTCACAGTGAAACTGCTATAACTTTAAAAGCAGTGAATGATAGAAAATCTCCCACTGCTACCATGGGAAAGTCACTGTTTGGTGAAGTGCTTGAGTGAGCATCAGCCCAGATCTTGGGGTTTATGAGGTGAATCCTAGAAGTAACCTTGCTACTACTTCTAGGGAGGAAAGACACAGCTGAGCAAGTAYCATCAACCTATGTGCAGCCACTGCTATAGAGGTCACTTGTCTGGAGACTGAATTACATGAATTCAAATAAATATCTAAGTTTAAACTCTCCTGGGAAATATTAAAAAGACTGAATAATACTTATTTCTTGCCAAATAGGCATTTCCACAAATTTCTACTTTGYCTACAGAATTGATTTTTCTACATTAAGGAGATTGTTTTATAATTTAGCAGTACATAATTCTTGTTTCATTTTGATGTTGGCATTTGGATCATTTTTCAGTGGGTTGTACTAAGAAATGAAAGCTAATGACTTCATTCAATAGTGGCTGAAATAATCCCCAGAAATGTCTTTTTACATTGTAAATTGATGCACGTTGTTGTCATTATGTTGTATAAATGATGGTGGGGTTTTGCTGCACTTTCTAGGCTCATCTCTGTTTTATAGAATAAATCATAAGGAAAATTTAGTGAAGGCCTTGCTGTTCTGTGATCTGCATGAAATATGCCTGTATCCATTATCAGGGTACAATTTGGGAATTGATCACAGCTCTTGCTCACTGCCATGTTCCTGGGATATTTGGCAGCCAAAATGTCATTTCTAAGGTGGAGAAGGAAGTMACTGAGAAAGACTTGAATTAAATATGAACCTCATCTATATGGAGGAGGAGTCAGGAAGAGACTGGAATTGTATAAAGCCTTTCCTGAGGCACACAGTCGAGCTGGAACTAAATTATTTGGAAAGCCATAACTTTGTCTGAAGTTACGGAATGCAACAGGGTTAACTTAACTCAAGCATCTGTGTGGGTTTTGATGTTGTTTTTATAAAGACACATAAGATAAAATGTACCATAATTTGGGACTTTTAACTGGGGGTTGTAGGAAGATGTTGCACAATAAAAATTTACTTTTACGGCCTGTAAGCAAGCCCGTGGCTCCTCTGGAGTCTCCTACTCTTGCTTCCCAAGCAGTGAGACTATTCAGCCAAGTGAAGCTCTGCTCTGTGGAGGAGTAGGAAGTAGGAAAACAGCAATTGGAAAGCCTGCAGCATATGAGCAATCTCTTCCTTCAGCAGTGTTCTTGAGCTTGAAGACAGCAAGCTGTGAGGAAAGGACAACAGCAATGGGCAGCTGTCAGTTTTACTGTTTAGCCACAGTGATTTTTTATCAAAGACAGAAAACAGTGCATCAAGAGTAAACAGCAAACAAATAGCTCCACCATCTGCTGTGGTGGGAGTAGCCATATGGAGTGGAGTTCAAAGGGTGCTGTGTTATGGTTGTTAACTCTTYTATTGCATCCCTGTTGTAGTCAAGTAAGGAGCTGAGATGAGAGCTACTGATGATCAGTGGCTGGCTCTGAGTGGGATGGAGCTGGTCTCCCCAGGTTATCAATAGCAGCAAAAGAAAAATTTCCATGTAGTACACGATATCCAGGGTCCAGCTTTTCTCATCCAGTGAAAATCAGGTGTGGCAAGGAGGTACAAGAATGTTTTYTCTAAGGGTAGGTGGCAGGTGTTGCAGCTGTGCTTCCAAATGCTGTGTGAGAGCAAACCCAGACTAGGAGCAGAGGGAGTAAGCAAAGGAGTGATGTCCTAGACTAGCAGCTCTGAACATGTGGAATACACAAAAGACAAGACGATAACTTAGGAGCGGGTTTTATACTTTTTAATCCTTTATTTTATGCTTTGCTCACTTTTCCAGTGCTGCTGCATTTCCCTAAGGGAAGAGTGACCTCTCAGTGGGGATGGAGTGTGGCTGATCTGTAGTCGATGGGTGGGTTGGGAACCCCAGCTCCCTCATGTGCTTTGTTTTTATTCAAATCTGTCCCCAAGTCATGGCAAAGAATGGTATTCCAAATTCCATTGTTACTATTTTTTTCTAGCCATCCTTCTAAGTGTTTTGAAATAGCAGGTACTGGCTGTTTACTTGTGCTTGCAAAAATTCATGGTTTACTTTGTAAAATATATTTAAATCTAACATTTGGTGTAAGAAAAGCTTAAAAGAGAAAGTTTAAGGGATTAATCCCTTTAGTGTGTTGGGGTTTTATTTTGTTTCTAAAACTGGAAAGGGTTTGGCTTCAAATTAGATCAGAAATTAAGATAAACGTTGATGAAATTTGATCTGTAAAAGCAAGTCTTGCCTGTAAGATTCCAAGCTGTGAGTTTTACTGTTACACATTTCAGGATTATTGGGAATCAAGCTAATGAAGGTAAGATTTATAAACCCAAAAGATTTGGAGGCAGCATTAATCCAGTGACATCATGAGCATGCCAATAACTGGGTCTGGTGTGCAGCACAGAGCACATCCTTGTGCTTACCGGTCTCTTTTTCCCTGGATTGCAAATTTGTCACTGATAGAAGTTGAAATAGTCATGCTTGGATGTCAGAAAGGTGCATCTAACTGCAGGTCTGATCTGCTCAGCTCACTTTCGGCATCCCCGTTGTCATGGGAGCCTTTTGTCTATGTAGGAGTGAGAGGAACGCTGCAAATAAATGTTTTGAATACGTGGGATGGAATTTCTTTTCAATCAGAAAGTTAATTTGTGAGCAGGAGAACAGCTGAATGCTGAGGACAATTCTTGGGCTGTGAGAAACCCAATTTTAATTCACTGGAATGCTTTAGCCATGGTAATTTTTTGGGAGGGTGTTGAATTTTAGAATTTTTAGGTCTTGTATTGGGTTATGTTTTTTGGGGATTTGCTTTAGTCTTTGTTTTAAACACTAATGAGCAACAAGAGTTTTCTTTATTCTGTTCAATACAGAACAGAAATGATTTCTGATACCTCTTTTATTTCAGGATTGTGGTTTTTTCTGGCAGAAAATACCCAACTGGTTTGTCAATGAAATACAGATGTATTAATTTTAGTTCTCTTTTATGAAAGTATCATGGTTTTGCATCTAATGGTCTTAGAACAGATGCTTGTCTTTCTGTCTGCCTCCTTTTCTCATGGAAAACCCAACAAAATTAGTTTTAAAAGCATGTATTGAAGTGCTATACTGAAATAGTTAATATGCAGAAAAACTCAACTCAAATACCTTTGTAATGAACTTGAAATGTCGAGGGAATTTCAGAGAAAAGGTAATCAAACTGCATCAGGACTGTTTTGCTAACTAATGGTAATTAAAACTTTCCCCTTTGCCTGCTTCCCTGTGTTCAAAACATAATTGATTGTATTAAAGTTTCTCAGAACTAAATACTTCAGCCCTGGGGTTAACCATATTTCTGGATACTTAATCACATCCAAAGAAACAAGGGAAGCAAAACAAGACAGGATGCCAGCCTCTTTGTGAAATAGAAAATAATATCGTTTGCAACAATTAATTCTCTATCTAGGGATGCCTCTGAAATGATCAGTTAAAGACTTCAGATAAATTGAACTAAATAAAGTAATAAAAAAAATTTATATAGTAAACAGAACGTTACCCAGGTACAAAAATATAGGTTTTTTTTAAACTCCAAATTAATTTTTGCAGGCTAATGAGTGGTGCACGCTATTAGAGCTAATACTGCAACAAGAGGTGATGTTACAGAGCTTCAAAGCTGAGGCAAAGAAACCCATGGATTTAAAACTGGGAAAGAACTGCATTACTTTGGGATGATATTAAGTGTTCTGTCACAATGAGAACAGTTATAACTTCAAAATATGAGTTATTCCTTCCTTTCACCAGCTTCGCTTAAAGAGGCTGATGCCCGTAATGTAAAAAGTCTGTTGTTTGTCAAGCCAGAGCTATAATCCAGCAGTCCCTTTCCCTCAATCCCAACTAAYCAATGGGTTTGCTTTGGTATTTATCAACCCTGCCTGTATTTTAATTCTGCATTCCTGCCTTAGGGTGCTGGACACCGATTKATACACTTCCAGCAAGTTTCTTGAAATTTGGGTCTTGGTCTTTGTAAAACTGTTCAAAACTATAGTTATAAACTATGTAACACAACTCATATTGAATCCATGTGTATAATATATATTCTCCTATATTCTTCCTTGCTCAGAATAATTCTCTTTTGTAAGCTGTTGTTTGGTCACTCGAATGTATCTGATGGGTTTTGTAGCCTCTTGCTTTCCTGTAAAAATTAGGAATGCCCAGCAATAAGGTATTTTCCTTACTACAGTTACTAGAGCATCAGACAAACTGGCTGCAAAAATATCCAAATAATTAAGCATTTTAAAATGTGTTTCATTATGATGGAAGACTGTATGATGTGCTAGGAACCATGTYCTCTGGAATGTATGGTGGAATAATTAGGTTGTTGGGTTTCTAATAGGCAACAAATGTAGAAATTCTTTGGTTTAAATTAATATTATTGCACATTTTACTATTAATTTTTTTCAGTCTTTTCCATTCTTCCAATGTGAGAGGGTACCTGTGCTTCTTATGAATACATTATGCTGATCTGTAGTGCTAAACCTCATATTTGGAAAATTGAGTTTGTCTTTATGAAGCTGGAAATGCAGTGAGTGGTGCTGGAAGCAGTTTTGTTACTTCTYAGTACAAGAACTTTGTGATGCACCTTCACTCACTGCAGCTATAGATGGTTTTGGATATACCCCTTCCTACAGAAACTTATTTTAGATAAGATAGCTCCTGTTATCTTTGACTTCCAGAGAACATCAGAAGCATCAAACGAACAAGAGTTTAAATACGAGGTAATTGTGAAAATAGTGATTACCGAAAAGCAGAGAGCTGTGAAATGCTGCTAGTTCTTCCCTTCTGCAGTTATCTATGGCTACATTTTTTCAGAGGTACATAATGGAATTGGGTCCCTCTCTTGTAGCATATGGAATATTTTTTATTTATTTTTGGGGGAGCAGTGGAATGGCACAAATTACAAAGGAAAAAAACAATTAGGGCGAGTACTATATTGAAGTTTCCTGTTATCTCCCAGTTTATTTGATAATATCCTGTATGATGTGGGCTGTGCTGGAGCTAAAATTTTTCAGCAAATAGTATCTTTTGTGGCTATAAGTGGAAACAATAGATGTTTATTCATTAGCAGTGATACTTATCTTGAGTTTAGACAGCTGATGTTACAAGTCCCATAATTCAAACAATGTTGATGACTCATTTTGTTAATTGCTCACTCTGTGACAAAATATATTGGAATTAGTTTCTTTGTTTAACAATATGTGTTCCCTTGAGCAGTGAAAGCATTAAGAATTGCACATGTCTGTCTCATTGGAATGGTAAAATCCCTTGAATGAAAACCTAAATCAAATTTCTGCCCTGTTGAGGGCTAAACATTGTCCTAAGCTCTAGAGCAGATGTTTGTGGCATGTAAATGGAGGACYGAGATCAGATGAGAGAGGCTGAAACTGTGGTCACAGGGAATGGCATCAATACACAATCCCACAGTTCTGACGGAATTTGGAATAATTTTTCCAGCATCCAACATGCAGGAACAGTCAGGGCTCTTTGGGATGTACTTGTTAAGATGCAGAAATCATCCTGGGTAAATAACAAAATCAAAGGCCTTTGGTTAGGCAGTTTCTATTTGATATTAATCATCATGCAAAAGAAATCTGTTCATCTATTAATTTTTTTCAAGTCCAAGCCCAAACACCRTTGCTAATATTTGAGTTGATGTAGATGAGGGACAATTGCAGCAAGGCAAATTCCAGTAGTGTGCTAAAATAAGAAATTTTGCAGTGCGGGTCATCAATAATTGAACAGGTATCCAGGATGTGAATGCTGCATGTTTGGGGATAGTCAGAACCTGGCTGACATTTCCTGATAAACCGGCTTCAAAACTGAAGCCAGACAAGTTTGGAGGCATGCTGTAGGAGGGGAAATGAGCCAGGTGACCCTCTGAGGTCACCTTCCAAATGAAACCATTCTGTGATTTTTGTAGGGGGGGGCAAAAATTACCTGAATGGTACCTGGGTTACCTGGTTGCTGCCTTTTCTGCATTAGAGGCATAAGTCAATTTATATCCTTAAAACCTTAAGAGCTAACACCGTTTTTAAAGAGAGTATACAAGTACCTCGAATGGTAGCCTATTTGTTTCTTAATATAGGTCTGCTAAACTCATTATKTGAAGTAGATGTGAGGAAAGGCAGATTTAGCTATTTTCTTTCATCTCTAAAGCTATTTTGATTCGTATTTTTTGGTAGACTACTCATGGAATCGTAGAAGGGTTTGGGTTGGAAGGGACCTTAAAGATCATTGTGTTCTACCTCCTGCCATGGACAGGGACACCTTSCACTATCCCAACCTCCTCCAAAGCCTACTCCCTCCACAAGCTGGGCCGGGGTTATGATTTTGCCATGTTTTGAGCCGGGTTYAGGTGGTGACAAAGCCAGGCTGGGGTTATGATTTTGCCGTGCTTTGAGCCTGCTTTAGATGGTGACCAAGCTGTGGCTGAGGTTATGATTTTGCCCTGCTTTGGGCCCAATTTAGGTGGTGATGGAGCTGTGACTGAAGTTATGATTWAGCTGTGTTTTGAGCCAGGTTTAGGCAGTGATGGAGCTGGGCCGGGGTGATGATTTAGCCCTGTTTTGAGCCAGGTTCAGGCGGTGCCGGGGTTCTGATTCTAGCCCTGTTCTGATCACGTTCAGGTGGTGCCGGAGGTTCCGATTTAGCCCTGTTCTGACCCAGTTCAGGCGGTGCCGGAGGTCCCGATTTAGCCCTGTTCTGACCCGGTTCAGGCGCTGCTGGAGGTTCCGATTTAGCCCTGTTCTGACCGGGTTCAGGCGGTGCCGGAGGTCCCGATTTAGCCGTGTTCTGACCCGGTTCAGGCGCTGCTGGAGGTTCCGATTTAGCCGTGTTCTGACCCGGTTCAGGCGCTGCTGGAGGTTCCGATTTAGCCCTGTTCTGACCGGGTTCAGGCGGTGCCGGAGGTTCCGATTTAGCCCTGTTCTGACCCGGTTCAGGCGGTGCCGGAGG
>RAHM01000020.1:6008795-6077902 GCA_003713295.1 Parotia lawesii | reverse complement strand
GGTGCCGGAGGTTCCGATTTAGCCCTGTTCTGACCCGGTTCAGGCGGTTCCCGCGCTGCGCCTCACGCTCGGTGCCCGTGCCTCGGGCGCCATCTATCGGCGGCGCTCGGAGGCCGCACCGCCCGCCTCTGCCGGGCCGCTCCCTCCCGCGGCTCCTTCTCCATCCTCCTCCTCTCCTCCAGCCTGGTTCCCACCGCTCCCGGGAGCTTTCAATATCGCCGGGATGGTTCAAACCAGCACGTTCTTATTGCTGTGCTTCCTGTCCTGCTTAGGGCTAGGCAGGTCTTTAAGGATACCAGCCCAAGGCTGGGTGGTTATGAGTGACAGGGTGTGGGGATAGTAAGGGCAGGCGTCTAGGACAGTGATCACCTCCGGTATTTTGGGATTTCACCCCYGAGCAAGTGAAGAATCCTGCAAACCTAGTAAAATGTTTGGAAAAGTGTGCTGCTGCTCTGACAATTCCAGAGAGACAGAAATCACTGCAATGTGCTAGGGGCTGGTCCCTGGCTAATGAGCCCTGTCCAAAACTATTCAGTACTCAAAGGGAAGAGAATGTCCCTGGATCTGCCAAGAACACAACAGGCACAGTGGCTACTCYGTCCCTGGCTACAGGCACTGCAGCTGCACCAGGGAACCAACCTGGGCCAGTATCAGTCACCCTGTACACAAGAGGGAATGCTGAAAGTCAGCTTGCTTAGTAAGGRACAAAGGGAGGGTGCACAAGAGGCAGGGAGGAGACAGAGCTGGGCCATCTGACCAAACTGGCCACAGGGATATTCCGTGCTGCGTGGCATCCTGCTCTGTGCATAAACTGGGGGAAAACCGGCTGGGAACTGACTGGGCATCACTCAGTGGGTGCTGAACAACTGCAGTGTGCACCACTTGTTTTCTATATTTTAATTCTTTTATCTTTATTAATTTTCCTTCTTTATTAAATTATCTCAAGGCACATATTTTGCTTTTCCCCCCTTCCTCTCTCCCCCATCTCGTTGGGGAGGGATGAGGAAGCGAGTGGCTGGGTGGTGTTCAGCTCCCTGCCCAGTGAAACCACAACAATGATAAAGTAACTTGCTTCTTTAGAGTAGGTAGATGCACAGTGTGATCCATCAAAATGGCACGTTCTTAAAAATTMATTCTCTTTCATTTTCAAACTTCAGTGGGTGTTAGAGAAGGTGGGAGCTGTTATTCTGCACAGTATGAACCTCTTGGAAATGCAGACAAAGTGGAACAGTTTAGGGCTGGCTGGGTTAGCTGCAAACCCCCACGCAGGTGGAAATGTAATCTCGCCTCTACGCCTCTAGTACCTCCTGCTGATTTTTTCTTTATTTCTTTCTTGTTTCCCCCTCTCTGCTTCCGAAGTACACATTGGCTAAGGTGAAACAACTCTTTCCTCACAGTTGACCTGAATGGAGGGACCCACATAATTTCTTGGATTCAGTCTCTGCAAGTGACTTCTGTTAAATGAAGAGACTCTGTAATGCTGTCACAGATCATGTCCCGTAGCTAAAAGGCAAGGTGTTCACTGGAAACAGGAATTTAAATTAAGGAAGAATGGTGCTCATACTGTTATATGTATGACTGAATATGTAGTCTGTCTTTGACTTGATTTCTTTGGTTTTTGGTGGTTTTTGGTGTTTGTTTGTTTTCCTGTGAAGACTGGAATTTTGTCACAAGTAAAGTGTTCTGTACTGCTGTATGGCAAAAGAGAAGAGCARGGAGCAGAGCAACTTCTCTTTCTTGTGCCAGCTGTTAGAACAAAACAACTGAAAGTTGTCAGCTTGGGAATAYTGTGAATCTTCACTGGGCATTCTGGTGATCTAAAGGTACTTACAGTGTTCTCCTCCTGAAATGACCTTACCAAGAGCTGCCAGGAAGGGCATTATTTMATTTTATTTTGCATTTCATTTGCTTTGAAGATAGTCTGTTGTAATATATRTGTTGTTTTAGTGCTCTAGCATGTGGAAGAATTGCAGGTCTGGAAAGTGGAATGTTTTTCAAAAAGTAAATTAAAAGCAAATGTGATTTTTTTAGTATTACTTTTAATTGATGCATATTATTACTGCCACAGTTGTCCTTCTAAAGCTGATGAAGTTAAAACCAACATCTATTACTCAGATTGCTCATCAGAGCACCTCGTAAGGCCATTTGCAATGGTTTGATCCTGAACTTTTCGTTGTTTGTGTTAGAATGACATAGTCCTGGCAGCATCTTTTCTCTGTGAATAAACATAGCCTTCTCCTGGCTGCTCTTGTAGCACCCAGCCCCATCCCTGCTCTGCAGGCACAAGGACAGTTTGGTGAATTCCAAATAACTTCTCTAATAAAAGTAAAGCAAAAATCCCCCACAAAGTAAAACTTGTTCTCTGTGACTCTCTGTTTAGGCAAGAACTAATAAGATGAAGTTGTGGGATTCATCAGCGTTAGATTTTTTGGATTTGTTCCTCAAATTGGAGACTGTAAAAGAATTTTCAGGACTGTTTGTAAAAGCTTAAATGTTCTACCTCCAAAATGAATGAAATGCTGTTCAGTCTCCATTACTTTTGTTCATTTGAATCTGCCAAGACAGGTGCCAATTAGTGCTACAGCTGGTGCAAGCAACCAAACGGAGCCACCAAAGGGATCCATGTACATCAGTGAAATATCCTGACTTCATAATGTGCTCCTGGCACCTGTAGGGATGGTGAGACTCTACAACGAGTTTTACAGAAGTGGGAAGCCCTGTGATTCCGCTACCTTCCTGAAAATTTCCTTTTGTGTTCGTTGGGGTTAATAGGCTCGGAAGGATCTCTAGAAAAGGAAGAGTTTCAGAAAGTTTGCAGATGTCTCATTAGTGCATTATTATAATGATTCCTGACAGAGCGTGAATAAAAGAGTTCTGCTTTCTTAGTCTGATATCTGGTCACTTAAAACAGTGTTTACTGTTCAGTGATGTGCCATTAGATATGCAGGACTCTAATTTTACACTTTTTTTCAACAAGTCTTCCAATGGCTGTACATTTTGCTCAGCCTTTACTGCAAAGATTTAAAATAGAATCTTTTCCTTATTGAATACTTAGTGTTATTTTTTTTCTCCCTTTTAATGATTTTAATGAGAGACCATCCCTGGTGGCTGCCATAGTCTCCTACACCTCTGTTGGGATGGAGAGCTAGGCCAGCTTTCCAGGCTGAGCAAGAGGCCTGTTTTTTGTTTGGCCAATTCAGCCCTCGTGGCTGAGAGTGATCTGATCATTCCGTGCATCCATTCAGGTGCTGTTTGAAGTTGGCTCTGTCCCAGCCTTCGTGGAGCAGTGTTGAAGCAACAGAGCTCTGTGTTTCCTGACTGAGCAGCTGCTCAAAACCCTGTCCAAGACCAACTCTTTATCATTTGCTGGGACTTATCTGTTGCTAAGGCACACAGCACAGTGAGATGTTGGGTTTATGTCAGTGTTTCTGAGGTGCCTCACGACACTGTGGAGAGAACCTGAAGTCACCCAGGATTGCTTTTGTATCCCTGAAGCACTTAGAATGCTGTATCTTTTTGGTTAAGCTGGAAGGGTTCTGTTTCTTCCTGTTTAATTATCACTACTCCTGTTCGTTGTAAGCCCTGAAGTGGATTTGTGTTTCAGTGATAGAATGAGGGCAGCAGCAGAAAACTACAGAGACTTGTTTTTTCTCTATGGACTTAAAATAAACGACCACATGTTTGATAAGGAAGCTGGTTCTGTCTAGAATTTAAAATCACCTGACAAGAACCTGTAGAGCTTAATTTTCTTTAAACTGTTAAATGGAAATCAGAACATGGGGAGAGTCTGTGCAAGAGGCATTAAATGAAACACTCACCAGCAGAGCACCTACAAATTTGAGAGCTAATAGATTGTTATCTGCCACAATTTAAAATCCTGAGACCAAATAAAATTCTAAATGTGGATCCTTATTCCTGTGTGCAGCATGAGCAGTCTTTGCTAAAATGTTCTGTGCATAATTTAATGTTCATCCTTTTAACTTTGAAGGCATATTGCCAAAGAATTACTCATACAGTTAAAGAAAAAACCTAAAAATCAGTGAATGCAGCCCATAAATAAGCTACACAGTCTAACTTCCCTTTCCAGATTTTTCAACAAATGATAAAGGATATACTCTTCAAAAATGCATTTACCAAAAAGAATCTTTTCGAATAATTTCTCATACATACAGCTCCAGCTTTTAATGACTGTTGCAGTAAGCTTGGGAAATTGCTTTCACTCTATTTTAAGAGCATTTTTACCTAAGTGTTCTTACTGTGAATTCCATTGGTGCCTTTGGTCCTGATTGGYGGCACTTGGTGGTTCAGGTGGCAATAATGCACTGGGGTTGGAAAGCAAGTTTAGTAAAGTGAGAACTGTCACAAATGGTGTTTGTTGTAATTAATGCAGTTTGAGAGTATCTATGGCAAGCAAGACATCATAATTAAACCATTCCTTGCGAATTGTTGAAGCTGTTCGCTCAGAAAACTGTGGCTTTTCTTAATGATAAAGGACTCATCACTGGACAGCCAGTTGTGCTTGGACTGAAAGTTGATCTGTGAACTTGTTTTTGTGAGTAAATAGAGATGAGGTCTTCACACCATTATAATTTCTTTATTTCCCTTTTTTTTTTTTTATTGTGCCTTATATTTTGCTATTCCCCTAAAAAGACATTTCCATTGCTGATTATGGTAGGTTTGGGGCTAAATTTTGTGCCGCTATTCCTAAAGTCGCTTTAAACATATCCAAAAGTGAATTTCAATGAACAATCCCCAAAATGTCAGCCTTTGCTTTTAGGGGCTAAGAAGACACCTGATAGAAATTTCAGTGTTTGTAGGTGCTGTAGGAGTGGATTATCCTTAGCATTGGAAGGTATTTCCCAACGTAAGAAGAGAAATCATGCTTGGAATCAGTCTGATATCTCAAAAAACCTCAACACACAGAGATCAGAAAAGAACTGATATGACAAGTACTACGAAAATAATGTGCGAATAATGAMTATTATTGACTTCATTGAATTTAATTTAGGTGTAGGGGAGATCTTAAGCACATGAATAAAAATAATTATTTTATGGAGAGAAAAGCAGCAAAATAGAGGAAATGGTTTCTCTGTTTCTCTCCATTAAGAACACTGGAAGAATTTAAGGTTGCTGCAAAGAGACAGTAATTCGGAAACACAAAGCTTAAATAATTTCCAAAGACTACACATTTCTTGAGTTTTGTTGTAATTCTTCCACAACCACAAAATAGGAGCCTACAGAGGCAAGATATTAAACTACCTTGAAAAATACTAAGCAATGCTCCATATAGTGGAAAGTGAAATAAAACTGCAATATAGAAATTCTGTATTGGCTGAGATTGGATGTTGCTTTCAAAAGCTGCATAAAATGGAAGCCATTAGCTTCTATTTGCATTTAAGCAGTGGAGTTGTAAAACCAGAATGATATAAAATTGTAAATTATAATCAGGCAGGTAATATTACACGTTAGAGGAAGATGGTTCAGTTTGAACACAATGTTTGAGGAAATGTTTAAAAAAAGTATTCATGGCAAGAGTAATAAAGTATTGGACTGTTGAGATATAAAGGCATTCTTGTCAGAGTACAGAGATTGCCCCTGGAAGCAGACTTTTATTTTTTTCCCTTGAAATTTACCTTCAGGAGCTCTAAAACATGTTCATTCCACTAATATATTGCCACTTCTTCCTTCTTCATAGAAACTCATCGTTTCTGTCATTTGTTTGTAGGTATTTCTCAGTGCTTGCTATTATTTACTTGAGAAATCAAGGGAAATCAAAATTATACATAAACAGTTATTAATACACACTCAGATGACAAGCCTCTCTTTTTTCTCCTTACCCTGTAGAAGTTTTCTTCTGAGAAAATGAAACTTCAAGCATTTGCTTCTTCTAACATAATGGGGCTTTTAAGTTATCATCCGAATGACACGAACTGGTGGAGGACTGCTCTGGGGGATAGCAGAGATCATTCCCAGTGACACCAGAGCTTCCAGCAGTGGAAGGAGAGAGGCAGGAGAGGTGGGTGGCACTTGTAGGATGAAGTGTTGTTGAAGCAGGATATGCTTCTTCTAGTTCTGCCTAATCCTGTCCAGTGGGGTTTAGGACAGGGACAGTCGGTGTTTAGGTAATGTCTGTGTGAGAATGCTGTAGATGTACCTTTGTCACCATCAAATCAAAAATAAGTAAATACCCGTGGATACATTGAAAAGAAAAAAAAATGTGCAATCACGGGCACAGTACTTCAGGTTTATCAACCAAATGAGAGAGATGGGGCTGTTCAGCCTGGAGAGGAGAAGGCTCTGGRGAGACCTTAGAGAGATGGAGAGGGACTTTGGACAAGGGCCTGGAGTGACAGTGGAAGGAATGRCCTTAAGCTGCACGAGGGTAGGTTTAGCTTAGAGATTCGGCACAATTCCTTTCCTGTGAGGGTGCTGAGGCCCTGGCACAGGSTGCCCAGAGGAGCTGTGGCTGCCCCATCCCTGGAAGTGTCCAAGGCCTGGCTGGATGGAGCTTTGAACAACTTGGGATAGTGGAAGTTGTCCCTGCATGGCAGAAGGCGAGAAGTGGCTGACTTTTAAGGCCCTCTCCAACCCAACCCATTCCATGATTCCATATTCAGAGCTGCAGTGCAGTGACACTTTGCACTTGTCTCTGCTTTCCTACAGGCAGGTCAGCAGGAACAGGCTGAGGGGACAAGAGCCAGCCACAAGCAGAGAGAAAATCAGATTGTCAGGTAGGAATAGTGAGAAAATGGGGACACAGGAGTTCAAGTTGTATAAATGATAATTGTTTTAGTGGATTACTGCACTCACAATTCCAGTTATAGTCTAGTTTCCCACTAAGTTTTGATGCCAAGCAAACAGGATTAAATCCTTCTTTAAAAGTATCTTCACCACGACTGACAGTGAAATGTTCACGTGTGACTTGAGTCAACTGGAAAATCTTTTTGCCAATGATTAAAGTAATATTACCCAAGATAATTAATGAGGTTGGGGTAAAAAAGGTATCTGATTCC
Organism: Parotia lawesii; assembly: GCA_003713295.1. Classification (NCBI taxonomy): domain Eukaryota; kingdom Metazoa; phylum Chordata; class Aves; order Passeriformes; family Paradisaeidae; genus Parotia; species Parotia lawesii. The sequence continues at coordinate 6,070,889 of RAHM01000020.1, read as the reverse complement.
TAATAAAAAAAGTGTTATAGTCCCATTTATTTTATTTTATGTTCATATTTTAAAAGTGCATTCTGAATATGCAATCCATGATTCAAACACCACACTGTTTTTAAGCTGTAAAATCCTRCGCAAAGCCAATAAGTACAAAAATATGAATCTTAAAATTATATTCTGATATTTGTGTTACAAACTTGAGAACTGATAGACCTGTTAAACTGAAATATCAGCCTTTCGACAGCAAGCACTAGTAATAAACTGAACTATTTCAGTAACTGTAAACATAATAAAAATCCTCATGATGAATCTCAGAAAAGTTCATTTGATGAAACTCATAACAAATACTCTGACTCCAAARGAATGAATAATTCTGCATTACTGATAAAACCTAGCTAACTTTTTTTTTTCTTCCAGTGGCAAGAAGTCATGTTTTGCTAAGGAAGTAACAGTAAAAAATAATCACAAGCATTTGCATTACTTTTAAGTCTATTAGCATCCATTGTCGATGTTCTGATGGGGTCCAGCCAGATGGTGGCTGAATCCTGAAATCCTGAGCTTCGCGCCTGCTGAAACAGCCTTGCTGCTTTTTTTTATTATTTTTTTTTTAGCAGAAATTGTGCCACRGTTCTCAACAAGTAAATTCAATTCTGGAGACATTCCAGGAGACAATCAAACTTTGACTGTGACCATTAGCAGCTATTGTGGTGAAGCAGGCACAGCTCTGTGCAGTAAGACGCTGCAGTTGATGTCCCTGCATTTGGGGTGGGAAGGCAACAGTTACTTAAAACTCGTTCTGGATCCTGTAGGTTCAAAAACCTTACAACAATGAGGGTACCCCTGATGGGTTAGTTGAGCACACCCTCTGGCTTAATTTAATCCAAAAGGAATCCAGATTAAGATACTTAAATACTTTCAATGATTTAAATGTGTCCACTGGTGGGAGTGACCAGGAGGTACAGTTCTCACTCCTGTGAACTAAATGCACTAACACAGCAAATACCCTGGTATCTTTGGTGTGTGAGAAACCTTTTCACATGGCCAGGGTCACAAATGATAAATGCAGTTGATCTGCTTGCAGTAGTTTGAGTCTGCCAACAGTGTGGGTAATGCTCTGCACGTCAGCCATTTGGGGTGTTTTAATGCAGCACCTGCTGTCATGGCAGTTCAGGTAAAAGCATCACTTGCTCGAGGTGTATTTGTTTTGATAAAAGTGTTATGGACGCTGTGTTTTCCTGAAGTGGTCTTGCTTAGCCAAGCACTGTTAACTGAGCCCTGCAGTGCAGCCCTGGGCACATGATCGCATTTCAGAAATCACCCCAGTGAATCAATTCCGTGAGCTTACCAGCTATTCTGTTAGTGTTGGGCTTGGTATGTGGCTACTTGCTTTTCTGTCAGAAGAACATTTCTTAATGAGTCATGTGGAGATCTCTGAAAGTGAGCTGGTCATAGGTGCAGCTTAACACTATTTTAATAGCAGAGATTTAAGTCTTTCTGCTGAGAGCRTATTCTCCTTTGGTTTGTGTCCTTGTTGCATATCTAGATAATTTCTTTGGGTTTAAAAGAACAAATCATATGAAAAAGTAAATTCGTCTTCTTTTATGCTTGTATTTGCTTTCCTAGTTCTACTCAGTGTGGAAAGTCTTAGGAATTTAGTCTTGACCTGCCTTGGAAACTGGGAGTTAAGATGCTGCTCTGTATTCTGTAATAGAGTAACATCTGCCCACTGATGACAGCTCCATCAAACATTTTTGTATCTGTTTGCTTCACTTAGGCAAGTTAAAATTATCAGCAATGGAATGTTCTTGTTTGTATTCTTTTTGGTCCTCTGTAGCAAATACTAAATGTGCCTCTTCCTTCCTGGGAAGCTTGTTGTTGTTCTGTTAATGAGATTTCACACATTAAAGTATACTGATAAGAGCATGGTGGAGCTAAGATTACACACTTAAAGTTGTTCCTGTTGCTAGGAAGTGATGAATCTGCTATCTAACATGTTGATTTTCCCTTCTGAATCTATCCAATGTATCCCATTAAAATTTTCCTTCATTTAAGCCGTAAAATCAAATTCTCACTTCACAGAGCCAAAAGCTGGAGCCCATTAATGCTCTGAGTGAGCTTAAACCTGTACTTTTATAATTGAATTAACTTAAAAAGGTAAATATACTCATTTTTCTGTAGTTCACAAGAGGTATTTTTCCCCTACTGTAGTATGTTATCTGCAACATAATTTAGAAGCGCTGATTGCTTTGCTGCTTTTCCTTAAATGACAGATGATTTTGTGCGAGCTCTCAATTTTCCTTCCCAATTCCCCAACTTGAGGATTGTCATACCAAGCCTTATTGCCTTTGCAATGAAATTTTTCCTTGGGAGGTACTATTTTGAGCACAGATTTTCTGTAACAGTGGGAATTATTATCTGTGACTAATAACAATCTCTGTGGAGCTTGTTATACAACGAAGACTGATCATGTGCTAGAATATATTCATGTGATTGCTTGCAGCTACGAGTAGCTTAAATTTCTGTAAGTTGCTGCTTTATCAAAAATGATTTTTTTTCCCTACTGAAATAAGGTAAATTATTAAACTACTGCTATTTTWGCTCAAGTTCAATAACACTTACGTGAACTTTCATGCAACAATCTGGAAAAATGTATGAATTAACACCGATTGATCTGGTCCTTGAACTGTTCTAACAGAATTTTAATTGTAATTTAAATGGATCCTTCTATAGCTAACCTATGTTTCTAAAACAACATTTCTTCAGAAGTGCCCCATAGATGTGCAAATTGTAAGATACCAATAGGGAAGATTTTACTTGGAACCCGCTTTTTTCCTTGTTTATTTATTTTTAAACATCTCTTGTTTGGTATAAATGTTCTGAGAATTAATTATCTGTCTGGGCACTGTGTGGAGGTCTCTAGAACATCCAGGCCTTTGCAGGAAGATCAGAGTCAGGATGTTCTTTCTTCTAATACGGCTGAATTTCATATTCTAATACCCATTCAAGTATTTGTATCGGAAAAAACTTGAAGGCAAGGCAATCTGTAGTARTAGAGAGTACAGGACTGGTGCTCGTGTAAACATGACGTTTATTACCTTGTTTTGTGTTGATTTCTGTAGGTGACAAGATGATCTTTAAGGTCCCTTCCAAGCCAAGCCATTCTGTGATTCTGTTAYGTCAGGTAAATTTGTACAGCAGGTAGACACTTCTACTTTTGATTTGCTTCTATTAAGTCAACACTGCAGATGTAAAATAAAAGTGTAAGTGAACAACAGGAGCTTGTTACTCGATAAAAGCCACAGCTGAGATTGAAAACAAAGTGTCAGCAGTGAGAGCCACAAGAAATTTCTGTCCTGGGCAAGTCCAAAAATGAAGATGCTGGAGGCATCCCCAGTGCTGGGGCCATGTTGGTTTTCTGTAGAAATTGCACATGGGATGAATTTGATTTATTTCRGAGGGCCTGGAATGAAGAAGTGCTTGGTTACTTGTGCAGTAACATTTACTTATGACCTTGTTGGCTCCAAGTTAGGGCTGGAAAATTGGCTGGGCAATGTCACCTCATTGTGTGCCTGATGCTGTCCTGGGAGATGGGGCACAAGAGTTTGTGTGCTGCTGGGGAGGGTGGTGAAGGATGGGGACTGCAAGCAAAGCAGGGAAACTCATTAGAAAATAAGAAGTTTTTTCAAAAACTCTGTAAGGATTTGATTGTCATTTGTGAACTTTTGAGTTCTGTCACTTCAGAATATAAACACAGCATGATTATTGGGAATTAAATTGTGTTTCTACTGTGGAGCGTGAAGCAAGGTCAAAAAGCAGTGTTTGAATTGTGCAAATTAGACAATGATTTTGAGCAATACTTCATGACATAGAGCTATCAAAAACCGGGAACTGAAGAAAAGAGACCAGGGAAAAGGTTGTAACTGTATATTCTTAACTGTATGAAGTTGTCAAACAGTAGAATTACTTTATTTTAATGAAACGCTGTCCTGTGGTTCTGTCACACGGCTGTAGAGTCTAAGGCGAAGAAAGCTTTTCAAGCCTTGACATTTTATTCCAAAGTAGGATGATGATGATGATGAATTCTACCTTGTGGTTTTCCATACTTTAAAACCTTTGAGCCAGTCATAGGATACATATGGATCCAGCAGTGCTGTGCCAAGACTTGGCTGTGAGGCATCTGCTGTGAGTCACCCTTGCTCCAGTAAAGATGAAATCTGGCATCATCCTGTGCTCCTCAAAGTGACTTTAAAGATGTTGCTATCGGCTTCTTTTCACAGGGTCATCCACTAAAATAACTATATCTGGAGTGCTGAGATGATTTTGATGATTTTTTTTTTTTTAATACTCCTTCAGTTGCCTTGATTGAAAAGTCACTCGGGAACGACTGATACATAATCTTGTCAAGCTCTTGTCAAGCAAAGATAAGTTTTAGTTGCATTAATGCTAAACTGGTGGCTTCAGCCTGCTTGTCCTGGTCCAACTGGTTGAAATTTAGAAAATCTTTGTACTTTCACAAGAAAACAAAGTCTCTGTTGACTTGCAGTACTAACAGGAGATGACAGCAGCAAAAATTTATTTTGACTTTGCGGGACAGCAGATATAGGGGGAAGGCCCAGGGGAATTTGTCCCCTAATTCCAATGCCCTTTTTTTGCATAGATGCCTTGCGGAACTGTACTGGTTACGAATTTAAGAGGGAGACTGCTCTGGCACTCTTATGATTTGAGTTTCATTTATCATGTGCTACTTTGATAAATTACTCATTGATGCCCTGTGAGTATTTTCTCTGATCTGTGTCTGTTCTTTTGTATTGTTCTAATTATTTATTTTACCTTCCTTTTGTCTTTAAATCCTCAAAATGATAACACACATTTAAAGATGAATTCTTTATCCCACTGGCTGATAAATAATCATATTGTCAAGTCCTGCTTGTCTTAGTGTTTTTGAGCTGGTGGGAGTACTTTGGATAGCTCATTAAACTTAATATATAGGAAAATTTATTATAGATAAGGAGAACAATTACCAGAAACTACATTATGAAATGTTTGTCAAAGTTGAGTAGCTTAAATATTGATGAAGTTAAACAGAAGAATCAATGACAGTTACTGAGCTGGATTTCAAGCAGCAGAATACAACTTCATTTAGCATCATAGTCTCTCTCTCACATCCTACATAAATCATAGAACTCATTCTAATATATTGGGCTTGTGTCTAGGAAACCTCACAAAATTTTCAGAAAACCTGTGAGTTTATCAAGTCAATGCTTGTGAGAGGTGAAAGGCCAACAACAGCATTCCTGATTTGTTCCACACTCGTAGGATAAACTCTTCTCACCAAGCAGCGATTGCATTGGGCTCATGTGGTTTTGTGTGGGTTTTCTTTTTTCCCTTCCTAATTCAGCCTTAAAACAGAAGTCAGCTTTTATGTTTGATAAATGAGTCCTACTGCTCTGAAACTCTCAGCTCAATCAATGTGCTTGTGTTTGATTCTCTCCACACTTATATCCTGTGTTATTTTCCTTGTGTTTTGCAGAGGTAAACTGCAATTCTGAAAGGGAGGAATTCCCTTCCCCCTTCTCCTACCTCCAGCCTTGCAAAAGTCTTCCCTGGGGGATCAGATGAGGGCTTGTCCCCTCGTCTGCTACCTACCACTTCTGGATTTTTAGGTTGTTATTTTTTCATTTTACTCAGTAACACCTGATAATAAGACCTTAATTTGAAATAAAACATGAATTTGCCATCGCAGGTATCCCAGTAGTGTGTTCAGGAGTTACAGTTTTAAGGCTACATGCACCAGGTGGTTGAGTAGTTCTGAGGTGTGTCAAGTGTCCTCCTTGGGTATAATGACAGAGTCTGGACTTTTTTATGCTTGCATGCCTGAGAATGAAAAGACAAAAGATTGTTTTATACCAGTATACTTTAAAAAAGTTCCRAGTTCCTGGTATGCAGCTGGGGAGTCTGGTGTGATCTCTTTGACTGGCGTGTGGAGGGATGAGAACTGGAAAAGCAGAGAACACTGGAAATGCATTTCTGCATCCTGTTCCCAGCACCACCCRCCCCCCAAAGGAAAAAAATATAACACTGTTTCCATGGAAAAATCAACATGATAGAGGACTGCTGGATAGCCAATACCATTTTTTAAAATCCAATTGGTTGCAGCTGTACTGAGAGGGAACAAATGTTTTGCTGCCTTTGCTGCCAAATAATAGATTATATTTGGAAGCATAAGACTAATGAAAAAATACAGTTCAGAAACAGAGTGATTGCAAAGCTTCAGGCATAAGAAAGGAAACTGTTAGCTTGCTTTGTAAAGCAAATCTCAGAAATTTCGGGGTTTTTTTTTAGATGCAGTGTAAAGTTATATATAATGTTKTTTCCTGAGGATCCAGTTTTTCAGCATGGCAGCGATGCCAAGCTTTCTGCTGGCTATAATTTATCTACCTACCAGCAGCCATCTGCTTGGGAAATCATTAACTCAGATCGGGGTGGAGGAGGGCAGCAAGGTGGGAGCAGTGACTGGGAGAGGGAATTGTGCTGTGGAGGGACAGCAGGCACGGTGTTCCTGCTTCTCTGGGTGTGTTCCACACTGCCCTGGCTGAGGTCACCTGTGTCCCCTGCAGGGTGGCTGTGCTTGGTGTGTGGAACACACCTGGCTGAAGGTCTAGCAGAGGATCAGCAGCTCTTACAACTGTGGTGACTCTATCACAGGTGACCAAATCATTCAGCTATGTAGAACCTGTAGTTTCATTATTTGAAATGATTAGATAAAAGAATCAAAAAAGAAAAATAGTTATTGTCTCAAGCTCCTTATAATCAGACATGGAAGTTAAGTGTGTGCCATTAAACCTTGTTAAAGCCAGCAAACAGGTTATTTACTTTTCAGTCATCTTCTCATTGTCATGATAGAACCATCGATTTGTATCTTTTAGAGATCTCTAACTGCAGAGTGGAGCTCAGCTGGCACAGGTGGATGGAAGCACTTCTCCAGTGCTTCTGTGAGAGTCGGGTGAACTGAATCAATAATGCCGTATGACATAAAGGAGAGAAGAAATATCTTTACAACGCCAAGCAATGCAATCTGATCCACGTTCGGGGTATTGAGCGACTCATCAAATATCTGTGCAACAAGCAGGGATTGATTTTTGCAGTCCCTGCCCACCTGATGTGAATGTGTGTGCGCATCACTGAGGAGCATTCATGCAAACTTTTGTCTGCTGAGCTGGTGGTAAGATTTTACTAAAACATGCTGTAGTTCACAATTATTTTTTTTTTTTACAGCTGGTGGTGAATGATACAGGAATTTAAACCCTCACCTTTAGAAATCACCATCTGTTACTGATGTCTCCTTTAGCAGCTTAACTCAATATAATTCAAATTGCAGTTACCTCTGACCTAAGAACTGTGTGTTACTACACCAGCAGTATCCTTAAAAAGCCTTATGTTTTATTTTCTATTGGGAATATGTGCATCAGGCATTGTTAGAGTGAGAAATTAAGAGGTCTGGAGTGCCTGGGAGCTGGAGGTCAAAGATGCAGCTTTCTGTTTGTTCCAAACAAAGATGGGATCAGCCCCTTGCCAGATCATTGCCTGTGGTCAAGCTGAAGCCTATTTGGCAGCGTGGTTTTAGTTGGGTTAATGAAGAAAACACACACTTTCTTCCATCATAGTGAACATGTTTTATACCAGATGTTGTTGGCTATCATGAAACATTTGTTTATATAAATAAAAAATATATGTATTCATGGGAAAATGTGATGCTTTCACACTTTTTAAATGTGTACCTGGATTCTAAGGCTTATATTGCTTCTAATATGTATGAAATTACTGCAAGTTGTATAAAATAACTGTAAATTGTGTAAAATAGATACATTCAAAAGAGCAGAATGATAAAGAGAATTCCAAGACTTTTTTCTCCTTTTTTTTTTTTTTTTTGGTGGGTGTGTTTTGTTTGTTTTTTGGGGGGGTTTGTTTGTTTTTCACTTGGACACCTTTGAGTATGGACATCGTGCTAGATTTTTCACGTTGGACACGGTACTTCCTAAACTAAAATTCAGATGCTGAAAGGTTGCCTGTTGCAAAGGCTTGATTTGATTTATCACCTATTAATAGTATATTTTGGAATCAATTAAATTCTACTTAGTGAGTGTTCACACAAATTGGAATTAGTTTAATGATATTTTAATTTTTTCAGAGATATCCTTGGCCCTGCTACAACAGGGCCTTCAGGCACAAATAGTCCTAAACGTGCAGGTGTTTAGCAGATAGAATAAAACTCCCATAAAAGCGCAGGTGCGCATAGCAGGTTTGTCAAGTGAGGCTTCTGTAGAATGTAACAAACTCTGTTTTTCTGTGAGTTAGGAGGGAATCACTGGTGCTGTGTCTCTCTGGCTGCCTCTCCTCCATGGCTGTCTCTCCAGCTCCAGGGCTGTGCCATTTTCTCAGGGATGCTGTGACTCACTTCCCCGGTTATTTTCCCTCGCAGATGGCGTCATTTCACCTCCTGCTCGGCGAGTGACAAGTGACACCGTGGCACTGGCTCGGCTGCACGGGCTGGGATGAATACAGAATGCGTGGTGCAACTTTCTTTGTGTCTGCCTCRTACAGCAGTGGGTGAGGCAGGGAGCAGGGGGCAGCTGGTGCGAGGCTCCGGGCRCCAGGATCAGTGGCATGGCTGTGGTCCCCACACGGTCGCTCTGATAGTGGCTGTTTTTCCTTGTGCCAGGGAGCACAGGGCATGCAGCTGACTCACGGGCTGACGTTGGCATTCTGGCACACAAACAGTTTGTGAAATGCTGCCAGCTCCCTCTTACTGTGCTGCATCTATTTGCCCAGAGCTTTTAAATTCCTTTCCAGCGCTGGCAGGTTTGGTGGAGCTGTAACCTGTGCATCCCACAGCACTCGACTTCTTAAAATTGTGGGATGRGGAAGTGTTTGAGGTGTTGCCTAAGCAAAAGATATTCTAAAACCTCATGTGAAARGTTTGTTCTTTTCATTTTTATGCTGGTGTTATGATAGGCAGAGAGGGAAAAGAGGTGTTGTGAAAGACCTTCCCACCACCATCACCACACAGTCTATATTTTATCTTTCCTCAGGATTTGCTGCAGGCAGCTGATTTAGAACTRGTTTCTTGGATGATAAAACATCTCCATTTGAGCTTGGTAAGTGGGGACATCAATTGTGTCCACGTGACTGGGTCTGACCTTACCTGTACTGCACAGTAAAAGGGTTGAGAGATGGAATGGGACCTCAAAATAAAACACGCACACAGTGGTCACTCGGGCTGAAATTTGGCCTCCATCTTTTGCTGATGTACCTGCAGGTGTTACTGGCCAAAATCTGCTCTTCAGCTCTGCAGGCCTTTGCTGTGTTGTGCTGCCTTTTCTACCACTATCCCTGGCATGCAAGTCCTGAGGCTAACATCCCTTGGAGCTGCATGAGAAATGTTAAAAATATTCACACACAAAACATCATTGGCATCACAAGTTATTTTTTTTATCCTTCCCCTTCTGTAAGGACCTTAAAAAGTCAATTTTCCTGCCCACACAGAGTRTTATTTTTCTGAGCTTGCTTTCTGTTGAAAGGGACATTTCTGTGGGAATTTCACTTCCATTTGTGTGTCTGCTCTGTGCAGTGACTTTATTGACCACATAAAGAAGGATGATTTTTTTTTTTCAGGTGTTCCTTCAAGAGGCTCTTCTGAAGCTTGGTTTGATTTGGAGAGGGAAAAGGGGTCAAGATAACAAAAAACTACCAGGTAAATAAGCATATGTTCTCRCTTGCAGTAACATTTCTCTAGAATTTCTCCTGATTTAATGAAGACACGGAGTATGATTTTTGTATCTCCTGAATTTAATAGAYATTTTTAAGCTTTTACTGCTCTATAGTAGATCAGCAAAAGCAGATCTTATAGCTTAAAGTGAGAGCCTATTTCCCTGGTAGAGTGTAAGGAAATGGGGCACTCTTAATRTTTTGGGGTGAGATGGAAATTCACCTTAGAGTTCAATGACTTGAACCCACAGATGAGATGCAGGAATTGTTTCACTATTAGTTCATGTTCTCCTTTCTCTCAAGCTCTCCAATTAAGCCTGTACAAAAATATTCCCTGGTACAGAAAAAAACCCAAACTATTCAGGCATTTGAAAGGGTTATGGCAACTGGAAACGCCTTCATTTTAAACAACATTTTTTTCCCCTTCCCACGTCCTCCAATACTGCTGCTCAAAGGTCCTTGTCCAAGAATATAATGGAAACAAATTGCCGAGGCACAGAACACACCATAAACCAGACTTTTTTTTCCTGGGGGCTCTGAGAGGTGAGTGTTGAGCCTCCTGAGAACAAATGCCTGTCTCGGTTAGCCAGCGGCCAGAGTCAGTGTGCAGAGCAGCCCGTGGTGCTGAGGACCACGTGTTAGCAGAGAGCTCTGCTCTGAGCAGCAGATCTGCTTCCAGAGTGCTCTCCTCATACAGATGAGAATGGTCATGAGAACACACCCTGGATATGAAGAAATGTGTGTTTCAAGTAACTGTTTTAAGAGATTTTTCTTTTGTCGGTCTTTAAATTTTTTGGTCTTGCAAGTCTGTTACCGCTAGCTTCTGGAGATGGTTGCAGATAGTGAACAGCAGATAAATCTGTTCTCCTGCATTTTCCAGGCAGACAGGAATGTCTGCCAGGCCAGCCCTGAGCCAGGCAGAAGCTGTGGCAATATGGGCAATATGGAACAGAATTTGATTTAATGTTAGCATGCCTTTCAGGAGGTTTATTGACTTGATTTCACTATTGGGCTAACTAAATCCATGCAGCTTCCAGTTGATCTGGAGTGATGACTGCTTTTGTCTGCAAAATGCTTTCCAGACAGATTCCTAAACCTGCCAGCAAAGAGAAAACCACAGGTGAAAAGTGTGACTGCTGAAGGAAAAGAGTGGGTGAAAAGGTGATTGTTAGAGGCTGGAGCCCTAGAGAAAAGACTAAAAAAAAMCCTAAATCACATAAAAAGCAGAATTAGACCAACACTGGGAGAAGACAACCAATTCCAATTTCCAAAAGGATGCCAATAGTCTTACAGTTGCTCAGTGAGAGGACTTTGGCCAATTGAAGTTCTGGGAGCAGAAAAGTCCGGTGTTTACAAGATTAGTTTTTTATTCAAGTTGCTGTATATTGAGCATTCTCGACCTTATACAAGGCTAAAAATTATCTTCATACATTAATTACGAAATAAATCTTAATTCAGTGTTGTAAGTAGTACTTCAATACTGCCACCATCTCTAGGCAGAGACCCCTACAAGAGTCCAGATTAAAATGATAATAGAATCAAAATCTACTGTGCCCAAAGCAGGGCCATACATAAACCTTTTYGCAGCAGGAGTCTGTGGTGTTTGTCAGTGATGCCACCTCTGTAACCTTTTACCAGTTCCACCATTTCAGAGAAATATTCATGTGATGAATGGGAACTCCTCCCTCCCTGACCCCATCCAGCAGTTATTGGTGAACCAGACARCTCCTGTACAGTATGAGATTGCTAGAAAATATAAACTAATTCTGACCCTCAGATTCATAGTAGTAATATTTCAGAAAACAGAATTAGCAGCATCATTGGCCTAAAGATCTGGCAGGAAAATTGTTTATTGTGTAGAAAAATTGCACGTAGAAAATATGTCTTTTGTGGCCTCGTTTCCTAATATACATGTAAAAACTTTGTTTCACTGTTTTAATTGCTTGGGGCAACRTGATTAAACCAGAGTTTTGCACAGCTTGGTCAGCTGAATGGTGTGTAAGCATTATCACAACTGTAGCTCTTACAATAGTTGGAGGGAGGGGGAGAAAAGTGTGCAAGTCAAACCTATCTGCCTTGGACAACGGGGAACAAATAGATATAACAGAAGTAATTGATTAATTGGTCTGTTCGATTGGGTTAGTGACAAATGACAGCTGAGTAGGAGTCACTGCGATCAATCTAGAGGGACAGCGTTCAAAATATCGTCCTTTACCATAAACACTTTATCAATTTCTCCATATTTAGATATAACGCTGAATAAAACCAATCTATATTTGTAACCTTGCATTAGAAGCATAAAGATAGTGCTGTTGTCACCATTTAATCCTGGTAATGCCCACACAGTCAGAATCTGATGTGGCCAGAACTTTGAGATGTGTCTGTTTAGCTCTTTCCTTATAGGAAGATCTTCAGAATATACATGAGAGAGAGCACAAATAATCTTTCTCTGTGTTCTGCTTCTTCTCCTGCATTCTTCCAGGACAGGTCCTTGCTCCAGACCTGGTTTCAATCAACTTTTTCATTTTAGAAATAGCAGCAGACTCCACAGAGCCTGGTGTAGTCCCAGGGAATTGTCCTTGTCCCTGCTGAGAGCTGTGTGTTTTACCCTACCTTTCYCAGGAAGGGGAAGGCACGGTCCCTTCCCAAGCTGCACATTCTCAGCACCACGTTGTGGGTTTCTTTCCCAGCGGAAGAAAGCAGAAATGACAGAGTTTCTGGCATCTTGTTGTTCAGCTGTTTCCCTGGAACAGCTGTGACCCTGGAGGCCTGCCCCTATGTCCTTGGAATGTAACACAGGCACTCAGAACAAACTGTACTGGTTTGGTCCATTTTAACATGAATCCATCTCCTGTTCAAGAYCAGGAAGTGGACAAATCGATATCTAATGAATGGCAGTGGTCAGATATTGGAGGTGAATTTTAAATAAAAGGAATCTGAAACTAACTAGGCATTGCACAAACAGCAATTTAAGATGAATCATTTTCTCTTCTAAGAGAAAAGACTCTGTCTACAGGGAGAGCCTGGCCTCACTGCATGATGGGTTTGAACCAGAATGGAGAGAAGAGAGAAATTCCTCAGGGTGTACTTTGGCAGAATTATGAAATAAATAAAGAAATGTACTGGGTGGGAATACTTTTCTCTGTTACAAATGGTTTGAAACATTCTTAGGGTTTTGGCCAATTTAATACATAATCCTTTAATGTTCTTGGCAAAGAATGTGCTTCAGCTTCTGTCTTGTTAGAAGATGCGGCTCCTTTCAAAACTGCTTTACTTTAGTTTGGTGTGACATTTGCAAGGATTTTCAGCAGTGCAGGCAGAACTTGGTTGTTGCAGGAGGTGCCTAAAACCCTGCTGTGAAAGTGAGCACGGTGAGATAGCCAAGCGTGGTAGAGAAATGCAAGAGAAGAAGGAAAACCTGCTGAGAGGGAAATTCCCACGTTGCTGGTCGGCACAGAATGAGTGCTTAAGAGTATCYCCTTATTCCAGCAGCTGTGGCTGCTGCTGCAGCTCCCCCAGCCTTCCCTGGGAGCAGCAGCAGTGCCTGCCTGACACCTCAGTGCTCCTGGCTGGAACAGGGACCCTTTGCTCGTGCGCTCCCCCGCAGCAGCCTGTGCTCTGAGGTGTTGGATGGCACTGCTCTCGCCAGAGCTTTAGTGCAGAGAGTGCAGGGGCTTCATCTCGGCTAGGGAAGGACTGAGGCTTGGCCCGAGGCTCAAGTTTGTTAAGCAACTCAACCAGAGAGTTTATTCTGGTCTCCTGTTTTATCACCAACACTTGTCGGTTCTCTATTGCTGAATTTGCTGAGACTCAAGGGAAACATGCTCAGGATGTCCCAGCTGTGAACAGCATCCAAGGAATGACAGGATTTAACTCCAGAGTATTTGCATGTCTCCTCAGCTCCCTGAAAGGAGGTTGTAGGGAGGTGGGGGTTGGTCTTCTGCTGTGTATCAAAGTGAAGGATGAGAGGAAGTTGCCTCAAGTTGCACCAGGGGAGGTTCAAATTAGATACCAGAAAAAAAAAAAATAATCACTGAGTGAGTGGTCAGGCATTGGAATGAACTGGAGAGGTGGTGGAGTCACTGTCTCTGGAGGTGTTCAGGTGTCTGGATATGGGGTTGTAGTTCAGAGGTGATTGTGGTGGTGCTGGGTTATGGTTGGACAGAATGATCTTTCAGGTCTCTTTGAACCTTGTTGATTCAGTGATTCGTAATATGTAAGAGTGATACATAATGGCTTTATAACTGTGTGTAGCAGTGCACTAAATGACAGAATTCTACATGAATACTAGCTGTGGGTTTAGTAGCTGCCTTATTATTTATTGGTGTATCAGTTTTTTAGTACTGTGTTGCTCAATCCATAAGTATTGTGGTCTTTTAAATTAATTACACCTAGGGGTTGTAATTACAGGGGGAGAATCAGGCCATGGGGAGGGCTCTGTGTTACCTGGGCTGAAGATGCACCTCAGGAGCGAAGAAACCACACAGATCACTCACAAACAGCCAAGGTCTCCGAAAGCAGATGGACACCATACAAATAGGTAGGATTAAACCAGTGTATTTCTTTAACTCCCCAAAGAATTATGAAGAATGATGTTTTTAGAGTGGCAAGTGGGAGCTCAGTTGGAAAGGAGATGTTGCAGTTTTAAAGACCACAGTGTTTGTGTGCTGATGTCAACACAGCAAAAGGTCTCCAGTCACAACAATGAAAAATCACACTGGCACCGTTGTCTCAGTTTTGCATTAGCATCTTGGCTCATCATTCAGAGATTTTGAGCAGAGAATAATAGTTTTCTCCTTCAAGTTAAGGTTAAAGAGCAAATTCTTAACACAAATGTTTCATATAAAATTGATTTCATTCTGGTAAATCTGAGAATAAACAAATCCTATCTCTAGCKCAATGCCTGTAAATAATTTATTTGAAAGCATTTACACAATCAGAAAAAAACGGGGCTGAAGGAGGAGGTCATCTAATCCATTGAACTCTCTCTTAAATCTCTATCTCTGCTTAAAAATCTCAATGCAGTGCCGGAAACTATTTCATTAAAGTGGCGTGCTGCAGTTCTTCACTATCTTACAGTGAAGAATTGCCTACTTCTAATTCATCTCCCTGGCAGCAGGCAAAAGTCACCAATTTAGTCTTGTTCTGTGGGCATAGAAGTGAGGTTCTCCTTTTTCTCCTCTCGCCTTACTGGGAGTTTTGCCTACATTTTGAAGTTTTTTAACAGTAATTTCAATCTAAAGACCATAAAGACTTTTATATCTGCTGGTATTTGAACATTTTGAGCGATTCGTGTTGGTGATTTTGTGTATCTATGCCCAACTCAAGCTGATTTTCATCTTGAATTAATTCTTTTGGTTATCCTTCTGCAGCACTTCTCCCATCTGTGCAGTCCAGCGCCAAGCCACCCTTTTGGAAAATGATGCCACTTGGGTGCTTGCCTGTAAATTATAACCACTTCTCTGGAGGTGTGTTAGGAGCAAAGATGGAAGCAATTTTAGCTGAACAAAGGGCAGATGGAAGAGTGTGTGGAAGGTGTGAGTATCCTCAGTGCGTTTGCTGTTAGGGAAGGAGGCACTGTAAATAGGCTAATGTGTGGTACACCYACTGTATCATCCAAGAAAAGCGGGGGGATTATGGTAGAAAGCTGCTCGATATCTGTAAAGCTCCAACAAATGGTTTTTTGTCTTTAAGACTGGTGCAAGTTGAAAAACTTGCTGAGCAAAAATATTTAGGAATAAAGGCAATAGAGCTGGCAGAAGTGTTGCTACTCTAATCAATAATAAAAGGATAATCTGTCTTTCTTTGTGGTACACAAAGCAATAATCTGTTGTTCAGATTGATTAAACGCCTCAACTCTGCTTCGATTATTAATCAATCTCTAACCCAGYTTATTGTGAGTATAATACAAAGTACTAGAGATTATGGATAGTAGTGATGGTGGTAAGAGCAGGAGGGTGGGGGAGTCTTTGTTCCATCATGGGAAAAAAAAAGAACTGAGGTGAGGTGGAGGTTTGCTGTGGATGAGTTTTTTGTTGATGTACATATGAGAGGTTTGACTGCAGAATTCTAAAAGGGGGTCTAAAGGTCGAGTTTACACAAGTCACAGTGATTTTGATCTCTGATTCACAAATGTAGAAAGTGCCACCGACCAGAYAGAGAAAGAATGTAAAATATGAGAACCAAGCTTCTTGGCTAGAAAAAACCTGTCCTTTAGGAAACATGCTGGTGTCTGGTATATTCTTTGCACTAATAACTYATTTAATCTCTTTCGTACACTAAAGCTTATTTGAGCTTTGGGATAGCCTAGGCTTTTAGCTTCTGAGCTTTTTAAATTATGAGAAAAAAACCCCTCCTTCCTCACCCTATGCCTGGGGTCACATTATTGCCAAAGTGGTTTATTTTCTTTACTGGTAGGTTAGGTATTGCCTTTGCTTCAAAAGGCAGGGCAAAGAGTTAAAATTTTACTTGTTCAAATGACTTATTACTGTCTGAAGGGGGGAATTTAGGTTTTGCCTTTTCTTTTCTTTTTTGACTTCTGTTAAGAGGTTCAAATACACCTGTTTGACTGAAACGTGTGAATCACTCTTTATGAAATGCAAAATCACTTAAGCCTCTGAGCAGTAACCTTTAATTTGTCTCTCCTTTGAGTCCAGAACTGGACTGAATGACTTCCAAAGGTCCCTTTCAACTTCTCTTATTCTGGAACGCAACGGTTCAGTGATAAAGTGTGGAATAAAGCATGCTCAGGATGTTAAACTTTAGATAGATTTGGTGGAACTGGTGAGAGAAGTTGAGTTGATTCTTAACCGTCTTTCTCTTTGGGAGAGCTCCCTTTCACCAACACTTAGGACTCCTTGTGGCACGAGCTTCTCCACGGTGCTGCCAGTCACTCACCTTGATCCTCCCAGCCCTGCAGGACTTGGAGGAAATAGATGATTCTCCGTGATGGGAACGGCTCCAGTCTCAGTTCCCTCTCTGAGGATTTGCACACATGCCACAGAGGCGTGTTTGTTCTGTTCCATTCTTTCAGGGTAGCACTGAATACCCACGTGTGGTTTGCAAACCCGTGCTGGATGTTCAGAAGAATCTTCACCTTTTGAACAGTACTGACCTGCATGATTAATGATGGATTTTGCTGACAGTATAAGCTTAATTGCATTTTCTGGCTTGACTTTCTTCCAGTTGTGTTTGGGGTTTGGATTTCGGGTTTTTTGTTTTGTTTGTTGGTTTGTTTTTTTTTTTTAATGGCAGCATGAAATAATGCAGCTGATGATAAAAATGCCTATAAAAATTCTGGCAAATTTATTATAGAACAACACGGCTTGATTTCTTATTTTTCTATCCATCTGGTCATTAGGCCTTTCCAACTGTCAGTGTCTAATATAATCTCCTTTAATAGCAGCACATAATTAGCTTTATGCTGATCAGAGGCATTTGGGATGGTGGTGGTAACATTCAAATCCAAATATCAAAATCCCAGAGAAGATAACTCAGAGACATATGTCCAAGCCAGCATTTATGACTTTTAGTCCTAAAGTCTGGAACCAGTGATTTAGGCATGTGAGCTTTGAACTGTGGTATGGAAATTTATCAATTAAGAATCCTCAGGAGTTCTGGAAGCAAAGTACAGATGTCTGTCCAAATGGTAATGTGGTAATATGTCACTTTTTCTCCCTCTATACAGTCCTGTTATTGCTTCAGATATTTAATTTCTTCTTACTTATCTAGCTTCTTACTTTAAAAAGGTAATGAAAGCTATGTCTTGCCATTGTTCCATTAGGAACAAATTGTCTCCATTTTTAAGCCTCCTCCRGAGCTCTGTGTATACAATCTATACACACATGTAAGTGTTTCCTTAATGGCTGTTACAGGAGTGCAATTTCCTAGTGGGTCTTTTGGGAGGTGATCTTGAGGTGAATTTGTGTTACTGCACCTATCTGGTAAGTGTTTTGCAGATTTAACATGGTAGCCATTTCTAGGTAGGCCAAAGAAGGGTGTTGAAAGTTCCTGAAAGTAGGACTTCATCCTAAAAGTACCTGTTTCTCTCAGCTCTTTCAAAGAACACTTGATTTGAATGGCTGTCTTGCAGAGATGTTCTTGCATATGGAGTTGGACAAGCCAGGTATTTGATCATAAAAGACCTAAGTATAGGGCAGGATTTCAAACACTGCAGAAATATATTTATTGACTAGATCTAGCAAATTTTTTGGTTCATTGGGACATATTGGAACATCAAGCTCTGTATTCTGCTCTGCAGCCAGCCAGAATAAACCAAGCAGGGCTTCAAAAAAGGAAATACACCTTGACAGGTGAAAATTACATCTCCTGCATTACAGTTCTTTAAAGATGGAATTGTCTTTGAATTTAGGCTTCCAGTTCTTCAATAAAAGATCACAGTTCCCTTTTTGTTCTCTGGCACTGTAACCCATTTGAGGATTCTGTCAACACCCTTTCAAAAAATGCAGAAACCTGTTAAGATTTGTAGGAGAAAAAAATCTATATAAGTTACCTTTTGCTCATAACTTGAAGTGCACAGCTGGAGCTTCCTCCAAGAAATGTTTCAGTGCTAGAGAAGAAAAAGCAGATCTCTGTTTCCATATGGTTCCCTACTGAAAGTAAGTCATGGTCCCACTCTAGGGTTTATTTTTGGCCTGGGTGTTTGCTCAGGGATTATTTTGGTTGTCCACCACTCTGCTCTGACTGACCAGAATGTGAGGACACATCTRAACTCTGACAGGGTGCTGGGACAGACACCAGGAGAGTCCGTGCAGCTCTTGATGACTGRATGTGAAGCACGTTGACTTCTCCTCAAAGAGATCTGCCAAGATTCATTGCTGGATCTGTTCCTTACCTTCCTCCTTTAATTTCCTGCATCATTTAACCAGTGTTTTCTGTGGCAGGACTGCTCTGCACATCAGTGCTTCCCTTTATGTTTGTTAATAAATAGTGGCTTCTGCTACACGAGGATTTTTGGCAGGTGCTGGTGAACATAATCTCTCCAGGCTGCAGACACAAACTAAAGACACCTCCCAGATGTTTTAATAAGGAACCTGTTAGCGATGCATGGGAAGCAGCCAGTCATTCACATAATGCCTCCCCTTTTCTCTCCCCCTTCCCGATAAATGTAGTTTAAAATTAAACTTTCTCTATTCTTTATATTCATGTTTTCTGGCTTCTCCCGGGAACTTACGTCCAACCAAACTTCCTCGCACCTCAAACCACCTTTGGGCAAAGTGTAATTTTGGTGTACAGAGTGGGGAAAGGGGAATGCTACAGCTGAAAGTAAATTGAAAAATTATACACTAACATAGAAGAACAGGTGAGAATGTTTTATATAGAGCTGAACTCTTTAAAAATAATACTAAATATCTTGAACTATTTTAATACATGCACCAAGCTCTATAGACAAAGCGATTGAAACATTGAGACCCTGCAGAGATCCTAAAAGCTTTCAAGCTAAATTTAACTGAATTAACTCCTAATTGATTTTTTCTTTTTTAAAATTCTCAACTATGAAACAAAAATTAAAAAATATGCCTGATGTTATATCTTAGAAGCCTTGAAAATATCCCCAGAGTTCAACATAGATTTTCAATGTTAACATAATTGATAATTGGAGGCATGTGCCCTACAAGACCATTAGGGGAAGCTATAAATTGGGTAACTCATCAAAACAAGTCCATTCTTATTCAGAGGAAAAGAAAACTTTCAGTAGTACAGAGATTCCATGAAATATTCTTATAACAGAAGCATCCTCAGTGCTAGTTGGGAATGTGATGCGTTTTAGGCTTGTTCCATTAACAGTTCTTTAAGAAACAAAAACCTGAACGATGTTTCAAAACTCCATTCTAACCCCTTTACTGCTGTTCTTGGCATTATCTCTGATACATTCAAAGTAGTTTTGCACAACTATTAATTGGATCTTTTGGGGAAGATCAGCAGAATTTCCACTTCTCAGCAAAACCAAGTGGCTATAACTTAAGGCTATCCTAGATCACTGTAAGAATCCCAGCCATGGGAATTCCACCCTGAAGAATAAGACCTCTGTGAACCTTTATCTCGTGGCTGTCCCACGTTCATACATTTTGCCAGTGAAAGGCACCTGGAGGGATGACAGTGTTATGTGGGGCAGAAACAGGGCTGGAAGAAATTAACCTCGATATCGGTGGAAGGGAATACAAGTTTGTGATTTGTGAATTGTGCASGTTTGAAGATAATATTATTCCATTTTAATTCCTTTTTGCCGACATTGCCTGAATCTAGCAAGGTGATTTGCAGTACCTGGGATGTTGGGGTTGGTCTGTTATTAGTGGCTGCTTCTGTATTTTGAAGACATTGGCTGGGTTGCTCTCGTTAGTGCCTCTGCACCGATCTRTGAGGAGACTGCGGGCTGTTCTTGCCTCCTGCTGGCAGAGGAGGTTATTTCTCAGCCATGCTGCTTCGAATTCCTTCCAGACCTGAATTTGTGCAAAAGAGTTTGTCAATCCACTGAACAAATAAACAAAAAACTTTTGKCCCTGCAATCTAAGTAGTTTTGCTCTTTTAAGTAAGGTGAAAGACCTCCTTCTAGGTAAATTATCAGTCAGCTCTTTGAGCCACCTGGGAACGACCCTGTTCAAGTTTGTCAGTTAAGAAATGAGCTCCTGGAGTGATTCTGAGCATCTTTGCATTTTTTGTTACAGAGTGGAGTCAGCTTTTTTGCTGGTCTTAATTGCCTTCTCCACTATATCCAGTTATTGGACATTTAGCACTTCAATGGAGTAAAACCACTGGAAGTACTGGCCATGCACTCTTTTGTTCAGTAGTTTAGCAACTGCCAGAATTGGAGAAGGAAAGAGTTTCACTTTTGTGCCAGGGAAAATAAAGGCAGAAAGAAAGGTCCTTGATAACAAGTAATGTTTGGGAAGGTTATGGGGATGGGTTAGCATGGAGAGAGAAAATTTGTTCATGTGCTGTTTGGAAGTTAATGTATTTGCTGACAACTTAAAGCTGTTTTGAAATGCTTTCACCACTTCCATTTCACTCCTAAGAGGAAGCAGCTGATTCATAAATTTCATAGAGTATTAGTTGTAAAAAAAAAAAAAAAAAAAAAATTACACCCCAAAATTCGAGAGTGTTTTGTATTAAGCCAAAGTGCAAGACATTAAATTTTATTGGAAAGCTATGAAATAAAACTGGTTTACAAGTTAAATCACTAGTATGACTTTTTTAGGACATTCATCAAAATTTACTTACACAAATTAAAACAAAGCAACACGTTTGCTGAATGATTGCAATTCCTGCTGCCTCACATTTTTTTATATTCATACTTGAAAGCTATTTACTTAATTTTTTGTGTTCAGTGGGATCGTTATCATAACTGATTATGTAAGATAATGATTTTAAGTTCTGTTGATGCACCACTTAGAGAATGTAGTTGTTGGAATCACTGTAAATATGGCTGATRAAAGTAAAAGAAAGGAAGAAAATGGGCGTAAACATTGGTGAACTCCAGTAGATTGATTTCTCTTGAGTGGTTTGACAGATAAAATGGCGAAGCAAAATGTTCAACTTCAAATGCATCACTTGAAGAAAGYAGGAGAATGTGGCAGGGAAGGAAGGAGATGATGAATGTTACTTTATTAGAGAGGAGAAAATGCAATTGTTCTACATGAGGTGTTCATCACTTCCCTTTTTCTTTTTCTCYTTTCATTTGATAAACGTCCATTTAGCTGTAGTAGGCAAAAATCATGTTTAAAGTCTTGGTTCATGGGTCATCTTTCAAAGCATTACATCTTAATAGTTTAAAACTTTTATCTGGTTCTGTACAACAGTTTAATGTCTGAGGCTTCAGGCAATTCTCGGAAGAAAGCAGTGAGGAGTTTCACTCTGAACAAGGAGGGCGTGATGAATATGCATTCTCATCAGGGCTAAGCAGCTTCTCCAGAAATTCCACTGGAGATATGGAGGAGAAACACACGACTCCAAATACCCCTCTTCAGCTGTTAGGTAGGAAGGGAGGAGAACAGACGTGCTTTATAGTGGTAAGTCGTGGGCAGGCATCTACACACAGGTATTTCAGGTGGAAGAACAAAGGGAGCATGCAAAAATGCTGCATGTAGATTTTTTTGACTTTAAAAAATGCAGTCTAGCTAATTTACTAAGAATTCACCAATTTTGTCCCTTAAAAATGTTGGTGAAAAATGAGGTGCAAATGAGAGGTGGAGAAAGACTTTTGCTGGGAGATGCCAGCCTTTTTACCGGCACCTTCACCCACCCCTACAAAATGCTCAGTTAGTCTGAATTTCTTCTGTAGTCTCGAGCTTTTTGCTCTAATACACATTTATATGCAAAGCACCATCCAGCAAACTTTTTCCTTGTTTCTGAGTTAAATTGCCATAGCAGATTTCCGTGTGCTTTTGGAAGGTGACAGAGACAGCCGTTCTGTTCTCAAGGCAGGTACTGTTTTGTGAAAGATCTTTACTATTTATTACATCTATTCCTGGTGGAAGATGGCAATTACTATCCCACTTCCAGCAACTCTTTACCTGAATCCTGACAGCTCTTAATTATGTGTGAAAGAAGAAGTTATATGCAGAGAAATTTCTCAGAGCGAATTACCTGTGAGATGTATTCCAGCTTAGAACGTCTGCAGCAGGGCCATTCGTCTCGTGGTTCTCATTTGGTTGTTTTTGCTTCAGGAGCTGGGAGACCTTGCCTGGCTTTTGATACCAGAATTTGCATTGGGAAGGAATTTCTGCTGCTGCTTTCCCGATGTTTCTCTCCCTCTCTTTTTTTTTTCCTTCCTTTTCTGTTAGTTTTCTGCTAGCTTTGGCTCTATGTTTCTTCCTTTAAATGAGCCTCTTGGAGTCTGCTGCTGAGTTAGTCTACTGCTGAGTGTACTGCTCAAGGAAACACAGAGAAATAAGTAACAGGCTTTCAAATTTCTGATCAAATTTGACGTTGAATCTTATTATTCAGCTACATAACTTTGTTACCCTTTAGTTATAAATGTTTCATTTTCTGTTTAAGTATTTATTGGCAAAAACATATTTATGTCTATACTCAGAGAAATGTACCACGGTGGCAGTCATGTTGCAGTTGATTTCCAAAATAATTTCAAGCCTGCAGAAGCTGGCGTTGAAAAGATGTCCTATTCCAAGCCATTCTAAATCCAAGATTTTAAAYGCTGCCCAGCTTCCAGACCATGATAATGAGTAAAGATAGCTGAGCCAGGACAGATGTACTGCTTCCTGGTCCAGAGTAGCTGGGTGCTGGCAACTCTGCCATTTAATGCAGGAGAAATCTGTTGCCTCACAAAGGCAAGGAAATTCCAGTCTTCTAGAAACATCTAGTTGGGCAATTGTGAAAAGATTTTAATGCACGATCCATCTTATGAGATTTCTGTTTCTGTGGGAAATTTGGGCTTTATTACATTGGTATTTCTGGAGAAACTGTTTTCCCTGAAAACTTCCAGGAAGCTCTCGGTGCTTTGCCACAATTAAATTGTATTTATGATGGGTTATTATTTCCTGCCCCGTCTTTCATCACAGAGGTTATTCAATTATGGATGGTCACTCTGTGCTTTAATAATTCTTTCTGGATTTATATTTTAGCATGAGATTTAAGACGGCTTGAACTAAACCTCATTTATTAAAGGTAATCTTAACAGCACACAAAGTATGTTAAATTATAAAATGCAAAGAGTTCCAGGAAAGAGACGATCACTGGAGATTGTAGCAGTAACTTGATTTTGTAGATTGACTGCCATTGATGACTTCACCACTCCCTGATCAATGTGCCACAGGAAACAGCTACATGTGTGACTGTAGTTTATCTTTGTTTTCTCTTTCTGCTATTAAACCGTCAATATAATTGTCAGTAAAGGAACTGGCCACTTGTTGGAAAGCTCCCATCTATAGTATAGATAGCTGAGAATGTTCCTGAAAAAAGCCACTGGTCTCCCAGCAGCATTAAAAGTTGAGTTTCAGAAAGCCACATAAGCATTTTGCAGTTTTTCCACAGTAGGGCCGAGCTTTGTAGGGACAAGGTCACCCTGGTGCCCTCAGTGGAAGGGGAGTGCCCAGCTGCTTGGGGGACAAGAATTACAGGGCTTTTTCCCTGCCTAATTAGCAATATTGCTTTATATTTTGAACATCCCTCTGCATGTGTTCGCAGGAAGTCTGCAGGGAGCTCATTATGTTCCCGGCCTTGTAGTTAGAGGCTTGCAAAGCTGTACCTTCAGGGGGGTGGGAGGTGCATTCACTTGAAGGAATTCCATATCCAGAATGAAACACGGCTGAAAACTTGTAGGAGCTCTGTAGGATGTCTCCTGTGGGGCATGCTTTATCCTGCCCTGCGTGTTCCTGCAGAGAAGCTGTCCAGATGAATCTTCTTGACATATTTTCACTTTGAGATAATGGCTGAGGGCAGAATTTTGGCTCAGATGTCATCTGTTAATGAGTCTCTAACCAATGAATGGGTTTGGGGAGAAAAAGGAGACAATGAAACCTTGCTTATCACCTCCTTGGCGTGATTTTTCAGAGCCCAGTGTGGTTCCAGTTTCTGTCAGTTTAGTGTGGGGGTTTTTATTTTTTCTGCCCTCTTTGGTGGAGCGTGGGTGAAACATGACAGAATCCCATTCCCAGCACACTCCTGTGCTAACACACTCCGAGCAAGACAAGGAGTTTTCAAAGGAAGGATGTAGGGCAAGAGCTCACGAAACCCCTTTGAGGACAATAACACGAACATTTGTTGCAAGAATGGCTGCCTGAGTCCAAACTCACTTCTCTTTGAGCCTTCTTCTTCTGAAGGCTGCATCCCTAAATCAGAAAAGACGGCCCAACGTACATCGTGGAATTATTTTGTGTAGCCAAGATAAACAGTTTAAGCTGAGGGAAGTATTGTGCCGTTATTTCCTGGCCGTCGTGGAGCTGTGCCAGAAGCTGCTCCTCAAAAGTTCTGTTAATTTTTACTCAGTGGGGATGTCACTGTGTGAAGTCCCGATTGCTCAAGTTCATCAGCACTTTAAAGAGAGTTGTTAGTCAGAGGCTTATAAAAAGATGCAATACTTTCCCCTGTAGATGAACTGCACCTTTCTTACTCTCACTACCACGGATAAATGGTTTTGGATTTGTATACCCGTTTGTGGGCACACACTACACCCCGTTATCCTGTAGGAAAAGCCTAATTTAAGGGATCACGGACATAAAATGTTTTTATCAACACACCCTTCACTGAARTACAACTGCACAGACCCCAGGATAACCCAGAATTAACAGGACAGTTTCATTTAATGGAACCTAGTTTGCAAAAGAATAGTTTTTAACAGTTGCAATTGAAATAATGACATTCATATATTTTTTGGGAGTGTAAATGACATCAGCAGCCCTGATAGCTCTCTAGTAGGAGTCCAGATGGTTGATAAGGAAAATGCRAGTAGCAGGTGACAATTAGCACCGTGCTCTCCCTTAGACCACCTGCATACCCCAGGACTGAAAAATTCACTAATCAGATGACACCCAGTGTTGCTCCTGGAAGATGCTTGTTGTGCTTTAGGAGAGAAAAATGAAACTTTATTCACGTAGGGAAAAATAATTGCCACAAATCTGTTTTGTTTGCTCACAAATCATTYGATTTGGGGCTGATCAGCCTTGGTATTTTTGGTTTTATTAATATGAAAGATTTCTGTGGGGTGTAGAATAGTTTGGGAAGCTGGTGAGAAATATGCTGTCACACGATGCCTGAATTATTATGCAGATAAAATTTACCAACTTCTCTCCTTCAGTTTATCCTATTTGGAAAGATACATGAGAAATAAATGGCTGGTTTTAGTGAAAGTAAGTGCTACTTCATCTGGAATAAGCATCCTGTCATTTCAAGATTTACAGCAGTAGCCGTTCTCCACCGCTGATCGCAGGCGCCGCTTCTGCTCTGCCTTTTTCACTCTGCTTCTTCTCTGCTTTATTTGCATTTTTGAGCCTTTCTCATTTGCCTACTAGCTTGTTTTTTT
Source organism: Parotia lawesii (assembly GCA_003713295.1). Classification (NCBI taxonomy): domain Eukaryota; kingdom Metazoa; phylum Chordata; class Aves; order Passeriformes; family Paradisaeidae; genus Parotia; species Parotia lawesii. The sequence continues at coordinate 6,045,145 of RAHM01000020.1, read as the reverse complement.
AGGTTTGTTTTTTTTTTTTCCCAGATAATCTGGAAGGTGAAGAATGACCAKGCAGAACTCAAATGCCATTTTGTTATGCTCAATAGCTGATTAAAAACGAGCTGGCCCCTCTCTGGTGTTCACGCGCAAATGCTCTCTCTCGGGTTTTTGAAATTGAGTCATAATTGCCGATGCCAAAAGCTGTCAGTACTACAGGATAGAAAGCAGTCAGCTCTTCTTAGTGTTATATAAAGTTGTCATTTTGGAAGAATGAGCAATGATAAAGGACTGTTGCGGTGCTTCTGCCCATTTTCACAGTAAACCATGCTGTTCATGTTGCTTGTGTTGGTCTCTTTTCTAATAAATTAATTTTCTCCTCTAAGGAAAGAATTCAAAACAAAGCAATAGGAATTTAAGCACAATTTGTAGGGGAAATACAGCTGCATTTTTAGAAATATTTATGTCAAACATGCTCATTCCCGCATGCAGTATAATAACGTATGAAAACATTTAAGATTTTCATGTAAAACATGAAATTGAATGTACTTTTTTTACCATGGCAGGCATATTAGCAGCATCTAGCTCTACATTTAAAGGAAAAAAAATTCTGTAAAACGTTCTTAGCTCCGTATGTAGTACATATATTTACAACACAGAATGCTGGCTTCCCTAATCATGTGTGATTTAGTGGGTAATATAAGGCATATTAATATTTATAGTGTTTGAAATCTTAGCGGAGAATGCTCTCTGGCTTCTGCAGTATTGATGTTTTCAAGTGGACAACAGCGTGCCTACTCTGAGAACTCATTTCTTTGCTTTCTCATTAACATTCAAATTACTTGTAGGATGATTATTAATGAGAATGGACATTGTACAATCCAGCTCTGCAGCCACTATTGCTTTTCAGTAAGCAGTAATTTACTTTTGGCTCTCTGTAACCTATGAGGTGATGCTTCTGAAATCCTGCATTTCATAGCCATAGCTGAAAATCAGCCTTCAGAGTCCCAGCATCTGTGGCAACGTGTGCTCATGCATTAATTTGCTGAGTCAATGTTCCAGTTTTCTGATTCACCTCTTTTACTGGGGGGATAACAGCTTCTCTGAGGCTGCTCTGCACCAGAACTGGCTGCTTTCTCAACAGTGACTCAATGTTGTGTGTATTATGCTTTAAAAATTTCACAGTGGACAGCCTGTGCCCATTAAATAGACATAACTTCCCAGGGCTGCTCATATGCCTCCTAGTGCTGTTACTTTTCTGTTGTTATCTGACTGCAGCTATCAGCTCTATAGACATTAGGGTAAAAAAATACGTTCAGCTGACACACCAGCAGAAATTCACCTGACTGCAGGCTCTGTAAATCTGCCTTATAAATGCCTSTCTTGCCTTTATAAAATACTGAGCAAAACTGAAAATGGGCAAATTCTTCTGCAAGGCAAGAAGTGCTAAAGCAGAGAGGAGGAAGGCTCAGAGAGAAAACATTGGATGTACATGTTTACAGGAGCTGAGATTTTGTAAATTAAATAGGAGCACAGGCAAGTGTGTTCTTAGAGATGGCAAATTCTCCACATGGAAGTGATTCATTATATTCCCATCATGGCAAACCAGACTGACCAAGCAAACTGCATCCAAAGGGCCTGGCTTTCAGCTGTGGGCTGTTCTTCCTGTGTGCGTCAAGTAGCACAAATAATATTTAAGTGGGGCTTTTTCATGGATTTATGTTTAGTTTTTTTCCCCAGATAAGCAAAATGATGGCGACTGGCCACCACAATTTTCTGTCAACTTTGTAAGTATCCGGGTTATGTTCGGTAATTTGAAATTTAGATTTTGTGTCTGGGCAAATCACAAGTTTGGAAGCAGAAGAGAGTGGTTTCTGTRTATAATTAACCTTATTCCAAACATCATTAGTTACAATTAGATGAGACATAAGAAATTAATTATCCTTGGCATGGGAACTTTGACATACTCAGTAGTTTTGGCGATAAAGTAATGAGAATCTGGAAAATTTAATAGCCTTGCTCTGTAGTACCTGGGAGGAGACAGATGTTGGGATAACAATAATATCTTATCTCACTTTTACTTATAAATGTAGTTTGGCTCGATGCTGTGGGATTTCCTAATGAGAGGACCTTGTCCTCAGTACTTTAAATTCCATAGAGCCACTTCTCAAGACTTTTCTAAGTCAAAGATTTTCCTTTGTTTGTCCTGGGCTTCTGCTGTTTCCTTTAGCAGCCTGGAGCTCATTTAATCCAGGAAAATTCACTACAGCCCTAAATTTACCCCTGTAAACTCCTGTTCCCATGCAGGCTCCTTTGCTGGTGCCACAGTCCCTCCTTTCCCCCAGCAGCCCGAGGGAGAGGTCCTGGAAGATAAATCCAGGGATAAACTGTGTGCTCCACCCTTGGGTTCTGCAGCTCCAGCCGTCAGCTCCCGCAGAGCTCGGTGCTGATCTGCCTGCCTTTGGCATGGAAATCTTCCTGTCTGGACAAATCACGGGATGCTCTGATTGCCAGGATGGCCTTGAGCTTATTTAAAAAGRAAAATGAAAGAATGGCCTYGAGCTTATTTAAAAAGGAAGTGGAAAGATCATCACACGCTGYTCAAAGGGGACAGGGGTAAAGGTCTGCTGGGCAAGGGCTCAACAGTTCTCCAGTCTACCAGTAGAACAAACACCACATCTGGGTATTATTCAGTTGTTTCATCTGTCATATTTCAGATTTAACTTGATTTATTTGTATTTGACTTCATTTTTAATTTTTACCTTGATTTAAAGATTTTGGAGGAAAAATATCTTCTAAGGCATATCTGTTATTCCAGTTGTTTTTCCAAGTTGGCTTCTATTTTTGATTAATCTTCTGAGCAGCAATATTCTGTTTTTCGCTGTGTACACACTGTACACATGATTTAAAACCCTGGATCTGAGATGTTAATATTCAAAGCCAGAATTGTATTACTGTGTTTATGACATAAAGATATTTTCAATATATCATACCAGTATCTGATTTTTAAATTACCCCTATTTTTGCAGGGTAAATAAATATATAATATAAAGAATTTTTTTGTAGTGCTATATTTAGCAATAATGATTATGTGCTTATTTATATTCATAGATACTATACAAAGTTATTATTATTGCTTTATGAAAAAGCAAGAATGCTTTTTATTTTGTAAGAGGATACAGAGTCAACTTTATTTAATGCCCCCTTCTTAACAGGTAAGGATAACTAAGATGGGAGGAAGTTTTCACAACAGGGACTCTGGTGCTGTGACTTGTGCAATTTCAACCTCTAAAGGTCAAATAGTGTTGTTTTTGGAGAATTACAGCCACGTGCTTGGTTCCCATCTCACCCATGAACATTCTAGGGCTGAAATCTTCAGTTCTGGGGAAAAAGTAGGTGAACTTTTTGCCCTTCATCCTGTGAGAATATTTGATGATGCATCTCCTAAAATAGATGTGCTTGAGGGTAAACTGAAGTCACTTCTCTGTCTTCTTGCTCTTGATATGAATGGAATTTTCTTAATAGCTTATTTACCTACAAATAAATATTTGGTGATGCTGGGCTTTGGTAAAGCTCTCCCTGTATTCAAAGGAGAGCACCAGGAAAGACACAAAAAGAAGGGAAAACTATTTTTCTTTCCATTGAGAAAACAATCTCTGAAGCTGCATRTCATTTGTGGGCCCATGGAAATCAAGGTGAGATTTGATTTCCACAAAACAAAAACATTTCAGAAACAGAATTAAACGAGGAAAGTCATTAGGTCAGTTGATGCCACAGACAATTCTCTTTAAACTGAGTATTTCTGTCTCTCAGTTTGAGGGTGCTTCCTGGTTTCTCTGTGGCTGCCAACAGAAGAGAGAATGCAATAGCTGAAGCTCATTTGAGCTTTGAAGTCTTAGATGGATCCAGCTCTCAGCTCTCCAAATGTCCTGTGACTCCATGGCATTTCTTGGGGTTTGATCGCTCTGCTCTCAAGAGGCTTCTCTGCAAACCTGGCAGCAGCAGAGCCATATTCACAAAGAATGGAAATTCGAACTCTATTTCTTTAAATTTTGCACTTGACTTATATTAATATGTTTTCCCCTCACTCATTTAATTCTTTTCTCTGTAAGAAGTTGGACAAAATTCTAAGTTAAGACTTTATTTTTTTGTAACTGCTTCTTTTTGGCTTGCATGAAAATAATTTTCTTAATAATGCCACAACGCAGAGCACTTGTACAAATTAGCCTGAGAGAGATGTGTTGAAATCATTGTGAGACTCTTGCATTATTTACATCATGACATTCTGTCAGTGTACTAATGCTCAAAAGTGTTTATATTTCTGGATTTAACAAATATGTAAATCAGGTGCACATTTCCCTAGGAATGCAAATGTCTCTAATGAGGAAAAACAAACTTCAGAACAAACAAACAAAAGCAGAGAAAATGTTAAATAGCTCATGTGAAAGTGGGGATAGAAAGGAAGTGGACTGGAGATACTGGGCTGTAATCCTTGCAATCCTGGGATTGTTTAATCAGCTCATCTTGAAACTCTGACAGATCAATTGTTTCTTAGCAGGGAGAGGGCTGGGGAAGGATGGCAGCCAGACAGAGTTTTCCCATAAGAAGGCATGAAAATCTCTGGTTTTGCTCTTTGTGGCAATCTAGAGAGCTGAGAGGATTGAGTTCCACGGGCTGAATTCGTTAACTCGGGCACAATACCACTCCAAAGGGCCCCAGCTCTCTGAAACACTTGTTTGTGCTGCAATAATTAAAATAGCTGTTTGATTTCAGTGTAGAGGCACAGAGTGGGAATAGCATCGTGGTGAATTGGGTTTAAGTATTATAGAAGGATTTGAATGTCCTTCAGAGAAGCATTCAGTYCAGATTTCATGTCAAAACTTTGCCYTGATTTAGTAAGGATGACTGATACCTTTGAATCACAGTGCTCTGGATTGAGCATATGCATGGTGGGAAAGGTTTTTATTGTGCTATGTTTGTGCTGTACTTTTTATTATGCACTGCTCACTGAAAACTTTATCTTCCATTACAAGCTGAATTCCTTTCTGAAGAGCAATTAAACAAAATTTGCTTACTAAAATAAGACATCGTTTATTTCAAGCTGGCTTCTATTTTGAATTTTGATGGCTTCCTGCTAAATATGCAAGCTTWCTTTTCTGTGAAATTAGCTCAGTATCTAAAAATCTGAGTTACGTGGTATTTTGTTTTTCATCATGTATCTTCAACCCCCAAAGTTCTGGTAAGCATTATATTTCCCAATTATCAACCATCTTTAAGAAGATCATTATGGTAAAATTAGTCTGAGTGCTCAAAGACCTATGAATTATGGATAGTGCATGAGTAATAAATGGGGTAAAATGTTTTAATTAACATTCTTCAGTAATCCTTTAGCTGCATATTGTATGTRACTATTGCCTTCTCTGTCTAATTCCAGACTTTTAACTAAAAAATGTGCTTTGTGTCTGTTAGAGTCAGAGCGTCRGTTGGATCCTGGGCTGTGACAGCCCCATGTTCACGATGCTTCTGTCTCGTTTGTCTCTGTCATTCCAGATCTGGTCCTGCTTTAGCACACCCTCATTTGTTTGTACTGGCAGAGCTGATGGGGAGGGACCATTAGTAGCAGAGAAAAACCATCTTGAAAAATGCTATCTTGAGCTTCCCATGTGCTGCTTAATCTGTCATGCAGATATGGATATTATGGGCTGGAGAACAAGTTCTCTGAGCAAAATTATTTCCTGATCAAATCTGTCCCACAGTTATGCCAAATCTGCACATCCCAGTGTCTATGGAATGTCCACCCATGGCTTACAGGGGTGAYAATTCCTTGAAATGAGGACACGAGGAGGGCTGTGTTGGTAACACTGACCTCTCTTAACCTCCCTTCCACCATAAAGGTGGAGCAAAGGTCTGCACCAATATCGGCCAACACAAAATTTATTTCTCATTTCTTTCTCAGCCTTACACTTCCAGCAGCTTTCTGCTTTCCCTCTGCCAGGAGGTAACATGGTGTAGGAGGTGCTGGTTTTGTGCTGTGTGAACTCCAAAACCTCCTCTCTGGAGGAGTGAGGAGGCCGTAATTACTGTGAGCTGCTGGGCAGAGAAAACCTGATATTCACAAAACTCTCAGCAAAAGCTGGACTAGGATCTTATTAAATTGATACCTCTAATTAATGCCTTGGCTGGGTCTCCAATAGAGCAGGAGTTCAGTGACTTTCTTACAAATTATTCTTCACTATATGCGCATTAAACTGACTTTTAAGTAGTGTACAATTGCTGTCAGCTAAAATGCTGCTCAGAAATCTGAACTGGCAGGTGCCCTTAAGTCTTGTTGATTAGGATTAATGTTTTAAGTACTACCAGAAATGATATTTACAGTGCATAAAAGCAATCTTCAAGTGTAGCTGTGACACAGAATATTATTTAAGGGCTCAGACCCTCTGGTGGAGTATTTATGTTTTACTCTAATTTTATAGAAAAATGTGAGGAAAAAAAGATGTGTGACAAAATAGCAGATAAATGCACTAATAGTTTTTGGTAGTAAACTTGTCTAGGGAGGACAGCTTATCCAGACTTTCCTTGGGATTTGCAACTTTACAAAAAAGAACTTTCATGTCAGGATTTTTTTAATTGCTATATTAGGAACATCCTTCACCTTTTATGTTCTCTTCTTGTATTCAAACTGCTCATTGTGGGTATAAAATACATCAAAGTAACCAAAATGGAAGATTTGGAATGAAGAATTCAGGAAAGGAAAAAAGTCAACTTTAGTAAATAGCCTGCCATGTCATAATCTTTGAAAAAACTTTGACATGATATTTTGTTAAATTTTATTTGAAATATTAATTTCTTTTCACCAAGATTTTTTTATCAGTTGATTCRTGTCCTTTGTGCCAGAAGTCAATGTGAATTGTCAGAATAAGACATGGATTTTAAAACTACAGGAGAGAAGAAGAGATGAACATCTTTGTTCCTGTTTGGGATTATTTCAGTGTATTTTTCTATATAAAAATATCTATTTGATTTTAAATGATTTGATTCTCTTTTTTTTAAACTTTTTCCTTGTTTTTTTTAGGCTTCATCRGCAAAAATAGTTCTGTAGTTCTCTGTTCTTCTCAAGGACAGTGGAAATGAGGTTTTTTTTTAATTTCTGAGTTTATGTTGCTCTCTTTTTAGAACTAATCCTTACAACACGAGTCTGACTGGCTTTTCAGATTTAAAAGTTTTCTGACAGAGCGGAGRGAAGAAAGGCTATGTGAGAACAAGGATTGCATGCTGGTTTGATTTCCTTATGAAATAATGATGATTTCTTTTTCTAAATACTGCCTACCAGAAAGATTTGAATATGTATTGAGCAGCAGTAAATGGAAACTCTTTGTGAATTTCAGTTTTGCAGGTTTAAAAAGCCTCCACGTGAAGGTGCAGCCTGGAAAGTGAATGGACAATAATTGGTACCAGAGAACTGGGAGGCTGAATGAAACTCTCTGGTTTGAATTTGATAGTTAATAGCTTGTTTTTGCAATTGTTGGAATTTTTGTGGTGTTCTGTTGGTTTGTGTGTGTTTGTACTTCTCCCTGTACCGAGAATGGTTTCTGTTCCATCTCAGTGTTCCCTGTCATCCTGAACTGTATCACTTTCCTCACGCTTTTGAAACTTAAAGGATTTCTGAAAATCCTTCATTCACTGAGATCAAAAGCTTCTGTAAACCTGGGTAAGTCAGCTGCACTGGAGCTGTTTGAGGTAATATTGGTTGACAATCTTCCTCCCAAATCTCTTTCTTGCCTAAAGAGACTGAGCCAGTGATTTAAGCAATGCTACAAATTTGATCAGTATTCTTATTTTTCACCTAGGTCTTACCCCTGCTGCTTTACCCTTGATTCAGTTCTCCTCTGACCAATTCTTCTCAAGAAGTAGTGGCTGTTTTCTGATCCCACTGATCCCAAGTGGTTTCACATTCACTTTTCTTTTTTTTTGAGAGAGTGATTTCTCCATGTTTAAATAGAAGTCAGCATGAAGAAGGCAGTCATGCTTCAACAGGAATTGAGCTGAATATATTTCCTTCTGAGCTCAATTAGCTTGTGCTCTTTAATTTCACTTGGAGCTATGACTACGATAGCTGTAAAAAAAAAAAAAAAGTTCCAAAGTCTTATGTGACCCTGAAACATAGTTCTTTTTCAAAAACTGTGGCTTTAGGTTGGTATGATTGTTTGAAAAATGAATTGCGGATCTTCCCGATGTTGAGGTGTTCCCAATTTGGATGCCCCTCTTATTTTAAGTGGTCTCTTGGGCTTCTATCTGCTGTTTTACAGGTAGATGAGGAACTGCTCCAGATGGTTTATTTTCAAATACGGCCTTTTATGGCTGGATTATATCTATCACAAACTCGTATGATGATTTAGCCGAGATAAGAGCACTGGGTTGTGCTGCTGTGCCTGACTGCCAGCCCTGCTCCTGGACACAAAGCTCTGCCCACAGCTAGAGCCTGATTGCACGCTCTGTCATGGAGAGAGTTCAGGGAAAGACAAGCTTTCATTCGTAAAGCAAACAGAAAATCCTGTATGTTCATTTCAGCTGTTCCTGTAAGGGCAAAACAATCCCAGAAAATCGAAGAGGAATCAGAGGAGGCATCCTACTGCTCGCCCACTTCATGCCCATCAGTCGGTTTGTGTGAGGAGAGAAATAATGTATGAAGAGTGTCTCCTCTGAAAAATATTTATGACATGCTCATTCCTGCTTGTTTCCTTGCTTTATTTCATTTTGTTGTTGAAAGAAAAGGCTGACATACTCCTCTGTGGCTGATGTCTTTAGGAATATTCAGGGTAGTCCCACTGATTAAGATTTTCATATTAATACCACAAGTAATCAGCATGAAATTGCAGAAAGAAACCCACCCTTTCTGCTTTGGCAATAAAAATGCAGAATAAACAACTTCTGCCTGTCTTAAGCACATGATGGGTTAATCACTCATGAAGTAATCATTAWCTTGCAAACACGACTTACAGCTCAGGGGAAATGAAAAATAAAATAAATACCATGCTGTTATTTTTCTTTATTATTGGAAGACATTCCGTGGTGTCAATGCATGCAGAGAATGTTGGACAAGTGTTTAAAGAGATTAAGCTACTGTTTGGGAAGGATTTTCAGAGAAAACTGGAAAAGCTATTACACAGTGTGCTACTTCATGTTTTAGAAGGTTATAAAAACAGAATAGGTAACAAGACCGGATAAACACTTTTATGCCTGCTGAACCCTGGGGGTGTTTCCTTAAATAAGAGAGACATAAGCTTTTAATTTTTAATACAAGTAAAATTTCTTTCAAGTACCACTTTTTGTGACATTGCAACTGCAGATCATAGACAAATACAGCTGAAGGAAGCTTTTTCAGCTTTTTTTTTTCAGTTTATTGCTCACCCATAAGAAAAGATCAACTAAACTATTTGTGATAATATTTACTCTGTTTTCTAAATATCCTCTTTTAGCACCAGGGAGGAGCCCTGTGCTYCTCCCCCTCTTTTTTCCTCTTTTGAATTAAACTCTAAACCAGTTGACTGTACCAGGTTACAAATACACGATGATTTGGACATAAAAAGGGAGATTCATGAGAACCTTAGAGAACTTTACGTGGTAAGTTGTGTATACAGTAAGAGTTTGACTTTTTAACTCCGGCTTAAGGGGTGTTTAGGGAGAAGAAGGAACGACTGCTAGAAATGTCTACATTTTTATGCTTAATCTTTTGCTGCAAACAAATGAACATTTCTAGCTGTGTGTAACATCTGTCTTTTAAAAGTCACTGAAAAAGTTCTATAAAATGAGTCTTCTTTGATCTTAGAAGGAAATAGGAATTGTGGGCAAGCCCATTATTCTTTTAGTAACTCTCCCCATTTCCACATCCCTTCTTCAGTCAAATCCATTTGGAAAACAGGTGAAATTAGTGGAGTTCGATAATACTGAAGAATTATCTTAAGAAAATCCTGTCTCTGCCCACCATTTGGGGYCTGTATGAGGAGCCAGGTGATGGGAGCAGCAGAAACAAAGCCACAGAAGATCAGTGGAGATATGAGCAGATGAGGGCAGTTCTGTGGGAATGGGACTTAGTAATGTTGGGTTTAAAGACAAGGTCCTATTGTACTGAAATGGGCACTGGGAGTGTCTGAAAAACATCACTRATGTGAGAAATAAAACAACAGGGCAATGCTGCTTGAAGGCTACTTTAAATACTTGTCTCTGAAAGCAAAGTGTCTGTCAATCTCGGCGTTAAAATCGGACATTTCCTGTTTGATGGGATTTCTGTGATGGTTAGCAATTACACTGTGATGACTCGTATCCATCAGCACTGGGGGAGTTAAATCAAGTGCAGTGAGCACTGGTAAGGGCTGTGGAGCCCCAGGTCAGCGCCAGTTTGTTACGGTATTAGAGGATGTCATGGTGGGTGCGTTTTTATGTCAGAAAGAGTCGCAGAGTTAAGTAGGATAACATTACTGTGTCAGGATAGTGGGACAATAAATGCATAACAGCTGTTATTAGACACTGTAAGTACAAAATAAATCTGTTTCCAAGAACACCATTGTGAATGAGAAAAGGAGAGAGAGAATTATCCCTTGCTGGTAGCTTTTAGCATAGCGGGGTAAGCAGCTTTCCTGCTTCGTTCTGTTTCTCAGGAGTTCTCCAGAAAAGGGGCTCTTACACAGAGGTTGTTGGCTTGGCAGGAAAAGTCAGGTGCCCAATTTTGTTAAGCTTGTTTTTACTCATGATTCGGTACGCTGCATTTATGGCAAATAAACTGGTACTTATGGCAGATTTGCATAGTATTTGCTCTTGATAAAATGATGGTTTTGCCCAATGTYTTGGAACCTCCAGAAAACTGGAGGCAGAAGGGCTCCCAAGTTACTTATATGCCTCTGTTGGTCTATTTGTAATTTTTGCTACTTTTTAATTGACATCTGTACGTTTCAATATTTAGCTACTGCGCTGTYGCTCTTGATCCACTGCCCTCTCTYGTTTCCAGAAACTGGATGTATGAACTTGCAGTAAACCTTTGAAGCGATTACCCTGGAAAGAACAGTGAGTTCTGTGTGAAAAGGCATTAAAGTCAGTCCGTGTGATGCACTCTTCTGGGTTCCCACTTCCCACAGGAGCACATCAGAAGACAAGGTGTGTTATTAAGTTAACCAAGCACAAATTTGTCTTACAATCTTTCCATTCATTCAAATGGGACATGAATATTTTGTTTCCTAATCAGCACAATTACCCTGGAGCTGATGTTGCAGTGTGTCACTACAATGACAGCTCCCCCTGAATGACAACTCATATCTGTAGTGAAAAATGACAGCATTTGTAAACCAAGGTTGTTTAAAGAAAAGACTCAGTTCTTGAGTGACTATTTCACAGTTAATCATTGCTGCATTTTGCAGTACACCTCGAATGTACCTATTTTAAAACWGATCTAACTGGCCTGCTGAAAGGGACTTTAATGGTGTATAACAGAATATTCTATTTCAGCACCTAGTAACAGAATATTGTTGATGGTAATTAGAGGATTCTCAGAGACRTTCTACACACTGTAAAAGGCGATCTAGTAAAAAAGTCAATAGTGATGGGTGGCGGAGTCTGTAATGCTCACCTTGGTGGCAAACTCTCTTATCCTGCCTTTTGTTGTCACTTGGGCAGTTACTGCCTCTTCCTGATGGAGGCCTTTTTTTTTATGTAGCAGAAGCCACCACTTGTCTCCCTGAATGTGCATTTGCATGCAGCTGTTTTATATATATATTTATATTTTTTTATATATATATATTTATATAGATATATATTTATATTTATATATATATATATTTATATTTATATAGATATAATTCCATTTATCCTTAGGTTTCTTTAATGGCATCTGGCTTTAAAAAAAAAGGAGAAATGAGTATTTTATACTCATGAGCATAGGAAAGGAGTCTTGCACTGAAGGCTGACTGGGAAACTCTCCTGTGGTTTTCATGCTCATGAAAGTAGCCAGGAATCTGAATATAAATGACTGTAAGGTTTGGTAAGTATTTTAAAGACAAGTTTTGGGACTTCAGTTTGTACCGGCAATACATGGACTGTATTAATTTCAGATCTTGTGACAAGGGATCGACTCAGCAATGTTTGGATGGCAGCAAGCGCAGGCCTCTCTTTGTATGTGCAGACCAGGGACAATACTGCAAAATGTGTATCTAATGCTAAGAATAAYGGGATCCCTCCTCCCAAAACGAGAGAAATAACTGCCAACATCATAAGTGCTTCTGAACACCTCCAAAATGTTCAGGAAATCTGCAAATTGTCAGAAAGTTTTAAAGTGTATTATGGCAGAAATCTTGACATAAGTGTGCTGCAGACATCAAAAAGACTAATGCTGGTGTCATGCTGATTTCATTTTCCTTTTGTTGTATAAATATACACATAGTGCTTTAAAAATATTGGAGGTGATCTGAAGTGGTTCATAAAACCTTGCTGGTTTGCAAATCACTAAGATATTTTAACTGCATTGCCTGGTTCTGAGTTAGTGTCTGCAGGCATCTTGCATTATATTATACCTTGGAATTGCATCTGAAAGTTGTGGATCTGCAATATTGATCCAAAACCTTGGTATTTCAGCTTGAAGGAAAAGAGCAACTTCTGTGTAGGATCTGTGGTGTGAAATTCTGCTCRTGCTAACTTCAACAGCTTCTCCTTTGTTCAAAAAATGCTGACGGTTTTGTCTTTCCACTGCACTTCAGTGGAAGGAGCTTTTTTTAGGCTCTTTACTTTCAGCTTTGCTTCTGAGATTCTTCTCTAGTGAATCACGCCACATCTTTCTGGTACCAAAATGCAGAGACTTTGCAAGAAGCACTGCTTCCTACTGCATGCRTTTACACATCTTATGCACTATATATAGACATTCATGGTTGGTAAATATTTGGTATGCTGGCAGTTGAAGAAGGTTTCTCTGGAAAGGATGACTGAAACTGGTGATGATTTTGAATTTCAAGTAATTAAATGACATTCAGATAATTTAACAAACATTAAATAATCTTAATGAATAAAAAAATATTCAAATGTTCAGCAGTTAATGACCAAGAAAATTTGTTTTCAGCAGTTTAAAGGCATTTAAAATATTTCAGCGTTTTACAGTGTTAATGCTTAAATTATATTACTTAGGATAATAATAGGACATTTAACTTGCATTTCTGTTACTCGCATGCCTATAAGATTTCCCCCAGACATTTGGCATGGGACAGCTGAGTGTACGTAATTATCATTCTCAACATCCAGTAACTCATTTTTCCCCCACCCCCATGCTATATTTACCTTTCATGTGGTGGGTTATAAAAACTCTTATTCTGYGGGCTCGCTAAGCCGTGTTTTAGCAGGGTGGGTTCAGAATGTTCTGCAGTCACAGCGAGCCTTGCCTGGGCGTTTTACGTAAAGCAAAGCCACGTTTATGTAACAGAAACAGAACATGAGACGTGTGGCAAATAGTACCTGTGGTCCTTCTGCTCCCAAACTCTGCTACCTGAAACTTGGTTCGTTCTGTTTTGTTTCTTTTTGTGCTCCCCGATKAACCTGTCTCCTGTGTCCTAGGACAGCTGGTCCCAGGTAGATGGACCTGTGTGTGGTGAGTCCAGCAATTATTTAGAAGCACTTTAGAGCATTTCTTAGCATTGCTGACAGGATGAGACTAGGTGACAAAACATGTAATGAAGTACTGTACCTTCAGAGAAATGTAAAGTTGGTGCCATGTAACACTTGTTTGATGATACATAAGCTAATGTAATTGCACAAAATAAATGTCATCACCTGCACGAAGATAAATAGCTTTTCCTGCACTAGCATGCTTTTGCACATAAAATGCTGCCATTTTACCAGTTGTCCCCATTTTTTTGCCAAATAAATTTTATAATGGCCATAAAAGAAGTGTGATGTCTACTTAAGTGTTACAGTGTTAACAGAGGGCATTTCTGTGGTTCTACATAATTGAAATCAATGACGTTGTTACCTGAAAAGTTGTTTTGTAGCACTGTTACTTGACAGAAACGTTGTTTATTTCCATTCCCTGGCATATCTAAAAGTCAAAATGTGTGGAATCAGATGCACACGCATCATTAGCATGTGGGTGGCTGGAATTTTATGCTCACAATGGTACCTTTGGACATAAATACCTGAAAGGGAGATCTGACGTGTTATTCTGCCAGACTGGGGCACGAGGCTGTCACCTGGAAGGGCGGCAGGGTGTGAGTGGCAATGTCAGCTCATTCTGTCCTGATAACAGCACTGCCAGGGCACAAGGATTTGCCAGGAGAAGAGTGTCCATAGCACATTGTTGGTATAGAAGAAAGGTCAAAGAGTATTATCAAAAGAATTAAAAAATATTACAGCAGTTTCAGAGKTTTTTTTATTATGAGTTGGAAATTATTTCCTCTCATGCACACATACAGGGGACAAAGTGAAGATATATGTTGTAAATATGAAAATTGCTAAGATTTCTGGGCTAAGATGAGTTAACTGCCAGGCAACTACCATGTATCATATTTGCCAAGTTGATTTGGGGTCCAAAACCAGTTGTGTGAAATTTTTACCACAGATATAGTGAATGTCTGCATTTCATCTGACACACTGATATCCCAGACTTAATGAAAGCAGCATTTCTAACACTTCAGTGAGCAAACCCAATATGTATTCAGATGAAGAATTAAATTACTTTCATTTTTGCTAAGTACCAGCTATCCTGGACATGTTTGGACAGCTCCTTACTCTTGTTACTCCTATTTTGTGGAGAAATGGTTCTCGTTTTGCTTTTTGTAGCTAATAGTAATTTAACAGGTAATAGTTGGTGGCATTGGAAAATGGATTTTTTTTTTCTCTAGGTCTCTTACTGTAACTTTTCCCCTGTGAAACACCAGGAAAAACATAATTTCTCTTTTAGTGTCTTCTGGAAATGTCTGAATGCCTGGGTGTGGGACTCGCTGTGTTTGGTAATCAGAGGAGTAGGTCCAGCACGAGGGCAGCAGTTTATTCCTCCCGTGATTATTCCCAGTTTGTGCCAGTCCATAAGTGATGCAGTTGTTGGTGAGCGCTAATTAGAGCAGTGCCAGCTGCACGCTGTGTCCCGTGGTGCTGTGCCRCTGCCAGGCTGTGTGGGTGCCCTGTTAAGGCCTCACTGCAGATGTTGTTTCAGATGACTTCAATCCTCACAACTGGCACATCCCCAGAGGAATTACAGCGGTCTTCTCAARTGGGTTAAATCAGCTTCTGTGGAAATCTCAAGGGGCTGGGTGGCACTTTCTGGGCAGTCAGGCTTGGGAAACTTTTCCCTGCCTGCACAGCAGTGATTGTCCTGTATAAACACATCAGGAGTGCCCTCAGCAGGGCCTGATTACATGTGATAAGGAACAGAGARCACACTTGGTTTTTAAGCTGCATATGCTTTTTAATTTCCCCCATAAGGAGATCTGTGTGAATGTACTTTCACACAGCTCGTTGGATTACAGCCCAAACCGTACTTTAATATTTGCGTTCCTGTAGCTGAAGGGGTCATCACTGATGTACTGGGACCCAGTAAGCACTCCAGTTAATGATGCAGAGCTTTCTGGCTTGGCTGGAAAGAGATGTTCCTATTCCTGCAGGAATACAATCCGCTGCCTGGCCGCTGATAGTCAGTAGAACATTGCCACCCTTTGGCCATAAAGCAAAGGCACACGGGGAGAGAAGCACATTATGCGAGTTGGGGATGCTGCACAAAAACTATTTAAGAGTATATTCATTTGTAATGTAACTGCTCGGCAATGGGAGCCCAGTTGGGTGGAGGTTGTTGGCATCATTTGCTTTGATTTAGTGTATTTCATACCACGGTGATGTGTTTAGAGAGAATATATTATGCTACGTACTAATTATGTTTTCCTGAGAACTGAATTGCATATGCATTGTGAAGATAGGATGAAGGCTACCATGGTTACCATTGTGCACCCAGGAACTTATTTTATACAGCGCCAATTAATCTGAGGTAATGCTTGAGAGAGAAGAACATTGAATAAGAAATGCTAATGTCTCAGCTGAAAGATGGAAATTAGATAGAAAAGCAGAGCTTTTATTGAAAATTATATGTCAGGGTCAGCATTTATAAATGAATCCACCTGTAAGACTAAAACCAACAGTTCTGCTTCACATTAAAAACCCTGATTCTCCCTGGGCCTAATTGACACACAGGACACTGCTGCTTTATCAAGGATATTCTCTCAATAGGAGTTTTTCCCTTCTCATGATTTTTAACAGCATGTTCCTGCAGTCGAGACTATAATTGGAGATTATTGCTATGTCAGAAAGTGAGTGCATGTGCAGCATGCAAAGACCTCTAACCCTTATGCAGGTTGCAGTTGCTTGGGACAAATCCTGTGCTTCTGGCCAAGGGCTTCCAGATGGTGGGGACTGAGCGTGGCACAGCTCTGCTGCTCCCTGCTCCTGGCAGCTCCCTTTGGCTCTTGGAATGTGCTGATGTGGCCGTTTAGTCACCTCTACCGCGTTTGCATGGCCGGGGTTTGGTGGCGAGGGGGATACAGGGGTGGCTCCTGCCAGAAGCTGCTGGAAGCTTCCCCCACGGCGGGCAGAGCCAAGGCTCCAGCGAGGAGCTGCTGCTGGACGAGGCTGAACCCATCGGGGACAGTGGCAGCACCTCTGGGCTGATGTGGGTGAGCAGTGACAAAGTCTCTGCACAGGAGCAGCTGCAGGCAGGGAAGAGAGGGGTGAGGATACGGSAGAAACAGCCCTGCAGACCCCAGGGCAGCGCAGAAGGAGGGGCAGGAGCTGCTCCAGGCTCYGGAGCAGAGGTTCCCCTGCAGCCCCCGTGCAGCCCATGCAGAGGCAGCTGGGATCCACCTGCAGCCCCTGGAGCAGCCCACACTGAGCAGGGGGATTCCTGAAAACAGCTGTGTCCCCATGGGAAGCCCACGCTGGAGCAGGATTGCTGGCAGGGTCTGTGGCCCTGCAGGGTACCCACACTGGAGCAGCCTGTTCCTGAAGGACTGCATCCCATGGASAGGGACCCATGCTGGAGCAGTTTGGGAACAGCTGCAGCCCATGGAAAGGGCTCAGTATTGGAGCAGTTCTTTTGATCATTAAATTTATTTTTACCATGTTACAAAATGTACGTGACACTGAACATTTAATCTTTAGAAGAAATCCTTCCATTCCTTTTGGTTCACTACAATGCATGACCAGTTGGATTGGAGTTAACTTGGCTGATGTTCTGCTGAGACAGATGAGGGAATCCTGTTATCGTGCGTTCTGCTGGCTGAGCAGCATCACATTCTGTGGGACTGGCAATTTTTGGCAAAAGAGTAATGGTAACAAACAGTTGGGAGAGAGCAACTTCAGCTCCCGCAGATGTCCCAGCAGTGAATAGCTGCTCGAGGCAGCAGCTTTGATATTGAAGTGATGGAATGTTTATCTTACYGGAAATTTAACTTCTAAAATGCATTGGTACCTTTGTCCAACTGTTACTCATTAAACACAGTCCCTTGGCTTATGTGACTTGTAAGTATATTATTACTACCTTTCATTAAAAACTGATTTGCTGTGCATAGTAGAGCACGTCTGTGAAAATAAAAGTAAAGCTTTTGCAACAAAATCCCTTGTTAAAAGAGAATATTTCTTCTAAGGAAATATTTACTAGCCAAATATTTTGGAAAATGATCAGCTGCTGATTCAGATCCTATGTATTAAACTTTGTGTTGAACGGAAAAAGTACTGCACAGATGTGTAATGAAGAATCAGGGGCATTTCTGCATCTCTGCTGAAGCAAGTTCACATCTAATAATCAAATTCTTGGCCGGAATATTTCTGCAACCTGTGTCAGTGGAGCACGTACGAGCTTAGAAAGGAAGTTTATATAATTATCTCATTATCTAATTTCAATAGTAAAATAATTGAGTTGCCTAAATGCCTATCAGTGGAAAACCAATGGAAATGGTAGATCTGGAGATGTCAATAGAAACCTTAACTTGTCAGTCTGATGGAATCTGCCTGATCTCTGAACTACTCTCCTTCCTGGGTGAAATGTTTGCTTTCTATTAGTTTTTGTTAGGATGCTGATAAAACGTTAGAACGAGTGATTTCATTTTCTCATTATAAACCCCCTTTGCAGGTCTCCCTTTGCCTCTGGCAGCAGCAAAGTTGTCTTGTGAGGCCAACCCTGCCCCTGAGCAGGTAAATAAACACCTGAGGGCTCCAGGCAGGTCAGTGGCTGCCGTTGCTTGCAGGGCAGTTTTGGCAGGAGCAGATTTTGGATACGGATACATCAGGCAAGGTGGGTGAGGCATTCTGAGAGCATCTGGTTCTCTGGATGGATGGACGCACAGATGGAGGAGTTCTGAGTGACTGAACAGCACCGGGGTTATTCAGCAAGCTGGCACAAATTTGTTTCTCTGTGAGGAAGCCTGCAGTGGAGCTGGAGGCCGTTCCAGCTGAAAACCTGGAACTGAGAGGATGGAAGGTGGTAGGGAAATACAAAGAACGCTATAATTAATTAATATTAATTTTAGAAGATTAGCTTTTAAATTAAAATCTTAAGTAGTTATAGAGGGAGTTTATACATTAGGAAGAAGTAGGACATGGTATAAAAGCACCTTGCTTCATTTGCAATCCAAATGAAAACATGCAAAATGGTTTTTTGCAATTTTTGATACTCTTAGAAATTAGGACTCATCCTACAAGCAAAAATCATTACAATAGGACCAAAAAAATAATTGTTTGCTTGACAGTAGCTGTCACAGGATAGTGTCTGCTAAATTATATTCAAATTGTTGAAATTTATTGATTATTTACCTGTTGAATAGCACATGGAATTATCCTTGCGACAGAGGCTAGCCATTGCTTCTAATGGCATTAGCTCATCCATCCTACCTCTTCTGCTTTCCCAGTTTATAAATTCCCTGATTTTTGGCAACTTTTGGTTTTGTACTTGGGCTGTATAATTTAGCATCATAAATAGCTGAGACTGGCAAGCAATGTGTAACTGGTAATGTATCCAGCAGTTTCTTTTATGTTCTGGAGTAATTGTAAACAAGAATAAAACTGATTATTTCAGCAAACAGTCACAGAAATTGGTTTTAATTTTAGATTTTGCCTACAGCCACAAGAAAGAAGATGGTACTTTGTATTGATTAATCTTTGCTGAGGATGGAAGGAGCCAAGAACTACCATAACTTCACTTACAATGGATTCCCATGGATCTGTCGTGCAGCACACTGTGCGACTGTGGAAAAAGAGGTGGATTTGTGTGCAAGCTCATCCCCTCACTGCTGAGCACTTTGTGTATCCATTCTCCAGGAAAGATGCACGTTGTTGTCATGTTTGATTTCTAAGAGGTTTTATGAGGTTTCTTGAGGCTTAACTCCATTTGGAATGACTTCAAGGTTGCTCTGTCCTCGAGGCAGAAGCATCAAGGCTCTCCTGCTCTCAGTGAAGCGTGTGTAACGTAGAGCAAGTCAGGGCTGCCAGTGCACTCAATTCTTCAGTGTGCGAGGAAGGAGAGTCCCAGTGAGCAGAGTTTTGCTCATTTACTCCCTGCAGAGAAATGACATTTGTTCTCCACAACATTTTCTCTTGAGAGGACSAGTTATTGGCTTATGTCACAAGCAGTCTACCATTCCTCAGTGATTTATTCCCCCAGGCATACACGGATCCCTTTCAGTACTCGGTGATCCAAATTTCACTCTTATTGATTGTAGGAGTGTGTGGTGGCTGGGAGAACAGAAATTGTTCTTGAGTGTGTGTTAAAGTCCACCTGGTTTTCTTTCTGGTGCTGTGCTGCAAGGTGTGGTGTGTGTGTGTGTGTATAAAAATACACGTGCTTATAGGGATAAAAGCCTTCAGCAGCCTTTTGTGTTCATTGGCTGACCCTAATTCTAGCCAGGCCTCTGCCACTGGCACAGAGCCTGTCAGGATAACCAGAACAGCAACAGATAATCAGAATGGCAAATTTCCCCTTCTTCCTTTACCTACTGCAGCTGGCTTGAGGGTAAGTAGCAGACAGTGTATATAAATAACAGACAATATTATATTAGCCTGTACGTTGTTATGTGCATGCTAATTTTTTGTTGCTTTGAGGGTGATTAAAACAACCAAATTGGAGACAGAAAGCAAAACTAAGAATGAGGAAGTGATGTTAAAATTTGATGGCAAGCATATGGGTATGCCCACATCCCTTACAGCCCTGTCACTGGATTTCTCTGGTGACATCGCATTTGTTGCACTCCTGGAATAAAATCTGTGTTTTCTCTTCTGAGTAAAGTTTTAGTATTTCTGCTCYTTGTTGCTTTCTGAAGGAGCCATTTAGAGATGAACTGGATAAGAATGCAGTAAAATAGTTAAATGCTGCTGTGGTGAGCAAACTTCGCTCGCTTGGCTTGGGCCAAGGGTCCCTTCAGTGTCCAGAGCACACGCAGGGTGCCACGGTCACCTGGGACTCACCGCTGGCTGGCACTGGCACTGGTGCTTTTGAGGCCCTTCTCTATTGAAATACAGTTTTTCCAGGCTTGAGCATGAGGGRGAAAATAAATAATTCAAAAATAATCAAAAAGAATGGGAAGGTGACCCACTGATGAACTTAGTCCAGCCTGGACTCATTGGTTTTTTAGCCTTGCTGGTTAAATTTACTAAGCCAACAGTTCTGGTGCTTTACACAGTACATTAAACAGCTTAATCATACTGTCCTCTCTTGCATTCGTAAATTTAGCAGTTGTATTCCTCAAGCAGCTGTTTTCTTCTCTTGCTCTACTTCAGTTCTTCTTCAGAATACAAATTCCAGCTCATTTCCATTTTTTCCAGACCTAAGACTTTAAAKTTTTGTTCTACTGTTTGGTTTTTAACCCTTTAGACCAAAAATTGAGTGGTTTGAGGACCACTTTTTTTTTTTATTTTTCAAATGAAATATTCCTTTGCTGTTAAATATTTCCCAGTATTGTTGATCATCCTTCTGGAAGGAGGGTCTTCTGGGGCAGTACCTGAGACAGAAGAGCTTGTTCCTCCTCTTGAATTTGACTTGATTGCTTTCATGCAGAACTAATTGCCATGTTTTCACAGGTAAGTCCTCATTCTGGATGCACCTCAGTTTTTACACATCAAAGAATAAGACAGACTTCAGAGATGGAACTTTTAAGATGGAAATTAATAGGGTCTGTGCTTTGTCCTTCAGAGAACTTCAGACCTAAAGTATTCKGAATCTGGCAGTTGAAAATTTTGGCAATAGTGGCAGATACTGATAACACCCCTTCCCTTCTCCCCCCTTAGCTACAGGTTGAACTCCTGTACAGTGAAGTCTGCTTCTCTTTAAAATCTGAAAAAGAATGCTCAAAGGTGGTAAGTTTAAATACCAGGCTTAGATCAAACAATTTAAAATGAATATTGTTTATCAAGACTTTTTTTTTATTATTATTAAACTCCGGACTTGTAAATTCTGCCAAGGCTGGGAGTACACAAAGAGATCAGATGTGCCCTGGGCAACCCCAGCTGACCAAAGGGATATCCCAKACCATGGCATCGTGCTCAGCAATGAAAGCTCAGGGCAAGGAGGAAGGGAGGACATTCACAGTTCTGTCTCTTGCCTTCCCAGGGATGTGGTGATTGATGGAGCCCTGCTTTGCAGAAYAGGGGTTGGGAGGCCTCACCTGATCCGTCTGGAAAGCCACTGCAAGGACCCTTGTGACAAACCCTTGCTGCCACCCAGGCAGCCACCAACCATCCTGGGAGAGGTGTGCTCCCAGCAGGTGGGTGTTACTGTGCCGAGATGGTGATTAGTTTTGTTATCACAATTCACTGAAACAAGCAGTGCCTGTGCAGTGAGGGGTCAGCACAGGCTGCAGCGTTTCACAGCTTAGAGATGAATTTTGTCCTCCTCCTGTGCTTTAACCCAGAGCAGAAGCAAACTGCTGACAGAYCTTGAGATGTTGCATTTCTTGTGTGCTTACTCCTGTGAACGGTGTGTGACAATGTCTGGAAGTGCAGGAAGGAGCAATTTAGGAAGAATTGCCTGTAGCTTTTTGTTTTAAACCCAACCTTCCAGGAGGTTTGCGTGCTAYGGCCAGGCCACAACATCATTTGAACGCTGTGGGAATTGACACAACRTGCTCCACAAAGACTTTGAGGAAGCTTCTTTCTAGCATTGCTAATGTTTGAGGAAGAAACTTCTGCAAACGCTACAGGATACTGCAAATGGCAGCACTAGAATCTATTTTATTTTGGCTGACTGCCTTCTGGAGCTCTCCTGTTATTTTTCTTCAGATCCTGCTTCTGTGCCCCACACAAAGGGAAGTGTATGTTTTGTTTATTGCCTTGACTGTGCCAGGAAACATGCAGAGTAAGAGTGACTGATGTTCTGTGAGCTTTCTTATCTCTCATGATATGATTTCTCTAACAGCCATTCTAACTCTTTTCCCTACATATTTTTGGTGCTGAACGCAATTCATCATTTCACGTCTTTTTTCTTACTGCCTTCTCCGGATTTTCTACTTTTTCTGGCTTAGAGGACAGCAAAGTTGTAATAACTATTGTTAAGAAAAGGAAGAAAAGAAAAGGAAATGAGAGCTTTTATGATTGCTAATACAAAGCCATTTTATCACAGCAGATATTAATAGACCTTTTACTAGAGACATACATTTTCTTTTATCAGGTCATTATTAAGGAAGTCTTTGGGTCTGAGAGTCTTTCTCCCATTGTCCCTCCTACCCTCCCTCCAAAATCCAAAAACTGAGAGGCATCATGCATGAATAAGTCACAGAGAAGGTTTTGAGTCTGGTCCAAAAAGGACCATACTTGGAAACAAGTGGCTGATCTGTATTTCATTCTGCTTTCTAATTCCTTGTTTCCTGTACTGAGAATTCCCTTCAGGATTCCTGTAGATGAGAAGGGTTTGATGCTGGCTCTTGACTGAACCACTGGAAGGCCTCCATCAAACTTTGCACTTCACAGGAGTTACCAGGTTTTTGCCCCGAATTTTGCTATTGAAGTTTTTTTAAATTGTGTTATGCTTCCTATGGATCAAGGTTTTAACAGGGCTGAACTGACGCAGAGGTTGTTAGAGGGGAAGAGTGATGATGCTTACACTGAGGAGGTCAAAAAGCCCAACTTCCCATTACAAAGGCATTTTACTGCCTTAGGAGGTCAGAACCTGGATAAGGAAGTTACAGCAAAGAGTGTCAATGGAAAGGAGGGGGTTGAATTGATTTTTATGGAGGGCACACAGCAGGTCAGCAGCAGAGCGAGGAATAAATTTCAAGTCTTGTGAGTCCCAGCCCAATGTCTTTGCATCAACTTCTGCTGTTCTAGAAATCTCATCATTCCTGAACAGACCAGAAGATAAAAGTTGGGTTGCACACACTGTGCCAGGTGACAATCACTCTGCTCTAGTTAAAAAACCCCARAACAACATTGTATTAAACCTAATTAAACTCCACCTATTCTGATTACAAAAAATAATCTGCGAAAGGTGAACTGTCAGCTGCACCAGCATTTATGATCCCTTCTGAAATAAACACATTTGGAGCCCAGAGCGATGGGAGAGCTGCGAGCAGTCCAGGGCAGCAGTGGAATCTGTCCTACACTCGAGGGCTGGGCTCGAGGGCTGGTTCTGCAGGCTTCTCTCAGGTTTCCTAGTTCTTAACACTTGGGCAGTCTTTTTTTAATTGGGAAATATTGCCTATTACATTTTTTTTTGTTTTTTCTTTAAAGTGTCACTAGTCTTTGTTTCAAAACATCCCATTATTGTTTCAAACGTTTTTTATTCTCTTTTCCCAATTTTTTTTTTCCTTCCCCACTTGTAAATCACCTGGAATGGGGTGTTTTGTGTTGTAAGCCAATGCTCAGAAACCAAAACCATAACTTGTGATTGTATTTCTCAAACAATTCTTMAAAAAACACCTTAAAGTTATACAAATAATTTCAAGTACCTCCCTTTATTTATGCAATATTCATATACATGCTCACTAAAATAACTAAAAAATCAGCTAAATTATTGTTTCTTGTTACGGATTTACAGCACAATGGGTAGAAAAGCTTCCAGAAGTGCTTGGGTAAAAGATCTGGAGCAGACTGTGTAGATTGAGAGTCTAATACAAAATGTGGGAAAGCCTATCTAGCTTTTATTAATGCCATCTTCTCACTTGGTCACTGTTCCCTCCCAGAAGGCCGATCTGTAACCGTGGAGAGACAACTGCAAAGCAATTTGCAGCTGGCTGGCAGGCTGTGGAGAAACATCCTGAATATCTAAAGCTGATATGGAAAAAAAGGATTCTAAAATCACTTTTACTACACCACCAAGATCATAGGACACTTCACAAACAGACCAGGATAAAAAAATATCCAGCGGTAGCTCAGACTGCTCAAAAACATTTTAATTGGACTGGAAATACATTTTTGTTACTTTGTCTTGCTGTCACATTTCAGAAGTGCAGCAATGTTTTCARGCTTCCAGAGGAAGATGTCCTGCATAGGTGGGACATGTAAATTTAAATTCAGACACTTCCTACATAATAAAACCACACACAAGTGTAGGGACATGAAAAGTGTTAAAATATACCACCAGTACTACTACAGATGATTACATTTGGCAGCTGGCGTAGAACACACCTATGGAGCAGGAATTACCATCGAGACGACTGAGACTCCCACGGAGATGATGGAATGTATTTATTAGGAGGCTGGCAAGCTGGTAACAAACACTGATGTAGCTGCAGCTCTGGGTTTGCCAGGTTAAAATAGCAACACTCTGTGAACCGTACACGGGAGCTCTGTGAGCTGCTGCACCGGGTACACTTGGTGCAGCGTCCTTGTCTTTATCTTGGCCCCTGAACTTTCTTGGTTGTGTTCTTCCCATTTATCCACCCCTGGTCCACCTGAGGGGAAAGCTGAGTGAGCCAGGAGCTGGGTGGGAGTTTGGCCGTCGGCCAAGGCTGACCCCATAGCTGTAGACAATTAACAGTCAAAACTGCATCCCAGATTAGACTCTGAGGGGAATGAAGTGATAAATGCCTGAAAATGAGAGCTTCTCTTCTAGAAAAGGTGGAGTGTTGGTTTTTTTTTTTGTTTCACTGGTTAGTTGTTGTTTGATTTTTAGCAAAGAACAGGTATAAATTACATGTCCTGGAATGAATTTACACTGGAAACTGCTTCTTTAGCTCTTTACCTCTGAGGAAAACGAGTCAGACAAAATTCATTAGTTGAAAATAAGATGCATCACTCGATGGAGGTTTGTACGACACGGTGGCCTCCAGCAGGGCAGTGCTGCGTTGGGTGATGCAGGGAATCCTGTCAGTGCCTGTGTCTGCAAAGATTCTGCAGAAATCCCTCCTCAGCTCTGAGTTTACAGCACGATGTACTGCCAGGCTCCTGAGGAGACTCTGTTTGTTTTGGTGATGCTGATAGGCATATGCAATGCCATCCATCCTGAGATTGTTCCTGGCCACATGTTCAATCTCTCAGGTATTTATTTGTATTTTCTGGGTGTATTTTGCTTTCCTGTGGTGAAACACGAGCTGTGTGACACAGAGCTTACCCCAAGTGGAGGTTACTGCCATGAGCTGGTGGTACAGATTCCCCTTTTCCCCTGCTCCCAAGGAAATTTGATTCAGCAGCTGAGGCTGAAGCCTGGGAGGTCACTGCTGTCACCAAGAGACCTGGATGTCACATTACAGYGGGAGAAGGTGGTGTTCAAAGGCAGGGAAAATGTCTGGAATATGTCCTTTTGTTTACTCAGTCAGGAAGAAACTCCTTAACGCTGAAGAAACAGGAAATTAAAAAGAGCTTGGTTGTACCATTTTATTGTGCAGGGCTTGAAACATGTGAGGCCTGGTGCAATCCTGGGAATATGAGGAGATGTGGACTAATACAGCAGCAGTTTTGTTCTTTAGTATTTTGTCCCAGCTGCTAGTAGAGAAGGGGTCCAGATACAATTTACTGTTTTCTTATTTCTGCTGTGCTGGAAATTGCTCAGCCCAACACTGTAGATACATACATATATATATATATATGTATGTATATATAAGTAAGCACACCTTGCACACGAAAAAGACAGCTTTTGTTTCTGACACAGGACTTGTACTGTCTTTTGTCACAACTTCTGAAATTAATCTGATTGCAACACTTATTAAGGTACTTAATATGAATATTTTTCAAAGAAAAACAAGGAAATCCAATTTTCCTAATATTGTGTGTGAGCTACATTTTTAAGAATAGGAATTTATGCTTTTCTTACATATCAAGCAGACTGACAAAATATGAATAATGGAAATGCAGCACAGCTTTGCATGGCTGCAGCCCCTGTGTATGGATGCTTAGAGGCAGCCCTTGGCCACCAGGTTAAGCAAGATAATTTCAGATGTATCTTAATTCAGTAAGATCTTGAGGAAGAGCTGGTGTATCACATGCACACCTCTAGTGTCCCCCAAAAGGACACTTCTAATGAATTCTCTTCTGTTTTCTCCTCTGTCTTCCCACGGGAAACAATCGTGCCTTGTTTCTCTTTCCTGCCACGTGAGAAAACCACAAACCAGTCCCCAGGTTTGCCAGGTAACTGTTCAAGTAAGTAAAAAACCAAAAAGCCTGGCTGCTATTGTAAACAGAATGTGAAAGGAGTGACAGAGCCATGAAACTGCTCCTCTGTTATCAGGCTGGYGTGAAAGGAGATGGAGATTTTTACACATTTGCTCTCAAAATCTAAGTGGTCCACTGAGAGGTTTAAAATACTGGCATAAATACACTGGGCTTTAATTAATTATGCCTGCATCTATAGTTCCCAAAGCTTTTTRGTTACACAGAAAGGATTAGAAGAGAAGCCTGTGGCTGAAAATAAAACGAAGGTTTCACAAAAGTGCTGGTTGCTCAGTAGTGCTGTAAGGACAGTGTGTGTGTCATACATGCACAATCACATGCTTGTGTCTAAAGTAAAAGTCCGTCGGCAAACCCTTGGCCAGATCTTTTTCCAAGATAAGTTTCATAAGAAAGTGACAATTTATTAAAAGGTTTTAAGAAAAGGTCAGGTTCTGATAAAACTTCAGAGGCGAAGTTATTTTAGGTCCAGCATGATTACCTGATAATGAGAGACCCAGCAGGCTGGGTTTTATGGCATTCATTACAGGGTGAGAGAAGGAAGATCTTAGGTCTGATTTAATGGCTATTCCTGTCTTCTCCCTCAGAAAACCTCAGGTTAGCAGAAACTGAGAAAATGAGTTGAAAAACTAAATTTTTTTTGCATAGATATCTTTAATCAAGAAACTTTGTACAAGGGCATACAGTGCCAGGACAAGGGGAAATGGCTTCAAACTGACAGGGAGTGAGCTRGAAATAGATATTAGGAAAAATTCTCCCCTGTGAGGGTGGTGAGGCCCTGGCACAGGTTGCCCAGAGAACTGTGAAGTGCCCAAGGCCGGGTTGGGCTGGGTTTGGAGCCATCTGGGACAGTGGAAGGTGTCCCTGCCCATGGCAGGGGGTGGATTGGGATGAGCTTTGAGGTCCCTCCCAACCCAAGCTATTCTGTGATTCTGACTCCAGCCCTGCTTTTTCCTGAGCCTCAGCCCTCCCTCCTTCTCTCAGCACCTCAGTTACTTTACAGCAGTTTTATTTGCGGTGTTACCTCTTTCCCACTGAATGCACAGGGAAGCACCCGGGAAGGACCGAGATCCCTGACCTTGCAATAGCCACACGCCACTCTCAGGTGGCAGCTCCCTCCTGCACTGGCTGTAAAATCCTCCCCCTCCCGTCCTTGGCTCGTTCTGCCCGAGCAGATTCGCTCTGTGCATGCTGAAGTTGGGAGTTCTGAACGCTCCTGGACTTTTCTTGTGGAATCAAAAGTAAAATCTTCTGCCTTTGTGTGTCACTACAGAAATGCTGTTYGAGAGTGGAGAGAGCAGAAGTGTTTCATTAAGAATGCAGTCAGAGCTGAGTGCCAGCACAGAGTGGCTCGTTAGACCACTGCAGCAATGAACTGTTCTCTGGGGCAGCAGGCAAACACTGCATTCAGATATAGATTCTTCTCTTATTTCATCTTTCTTAGATATCTTTATTTTCAGAGGGAATCGTGTAATGCCTTTACACTGATAAAAGTCAAAGCRAAAATATTGGTAAAAGCACTCCGTGGTGTTTGAAAGCTCCCRCTACAGCTTGCCAGGACTGAATTTGTCAGGTGTCTCTGTGTATTTGATTTCTGCCTTGAGCAGCTGTTTCAAGTCACAGAGGCCTTGACTTGTATAATTTAGTGCTGATTTGTAACTGGGATGCATATGTGTTCAAATAAACATAACGTCCAATTCAGAGGCCATAATTACCCTGTGCTCAGCCTCCCAGCTACAGAGCTGAGTCTCATTTACATGCAGCACAGCTACCAGTGCTCCATCTTTTGCTAGAGACAAGAAGGTGTCCTTATATTTAAAAATACATCGTCTGATTTGCTGCTGAAGAAACAAATTGAACCAGCTTTGCACTRTAAAGGCCTTATAGTGTTTGCATCACAAGGAATGATAGGGAATACCTTAGGAGGTGTCTTAGGATATTATGGGTTGAACAATGCAAAAAGTCCACGTGGAGATTCTGAAAAACACCCAGGAGAGAGAGATGTAATAGCTTGTTTCCACAAAGTTGGCAGGGAGGCTGTAGTGATGGGCTCCTTCTTAGGAGAAAGGAGAAAWAAAGGCCGTACAAAACCAGACCCAGGGGCACACACTGTCAGTTTTTGTGGCTATTTCCAGACTTCATTAGAATACAAAGCAAGGCAAATAACTGAAAGCTGTGCTGGCAGAGTTGTAGAAGTTTGTGAAATCGTCATTATCAGAACTCATGTAGGTCTCCAGCCATGGTGGGGACAATTATGAATTCATAATATTTTGCATCAGTGCAAAATAGTGAATGAAGCAGTGAATTGCGGTACACATTTAGAGGCAAACGCTATTGAAAAGGTGTTGGACTTTCAGAATTTTAAAAATGCTCTCAGGTAATGTAAGTGATAGATAGATGCAATATATTTCTTTTTAGGATGATCTTAAAAGCTTTTTTAGTCCCTTACTGGTGCTGCTTCATTCTTTCCCTCCACCTCTTCTTGTATGTCTCAAACCAAAAAAAAGAAATTTAAGTGTACATTTCTAATCCATGTAACTGAATAGCTGCAAAGGACTTTAAGGACCTCAACTTCTATTTTTTGAATACCCAGATGATGGAGACATACACTACATCAAGTCAGACTTTATAACCTTTGTCCATCTCAGGAAAACAAGAAATCCTTTTAGAAAATAAAGTGGGCTTTGGCTGCAGTGAGGTTTGGCAAGTGCTCCTGACTGCCACAGCACATTTGTAGCTAAACTGACAGTGCAGGTTCTCTAAATATCCAAGCACAGCCAGGTTTATCACATTCTGCTTCTTGATGTTTGTAAATTAGTCTTGCTTCTCTCTAATAAAAATCCTTGTAGCAGAACCAAGTGTTCAGCAGTTCTATGACAGGAGACACTATTATTTTGGAAGCACAGCTATTTTTCTTCAAATTAACTTGTTGACAAGAGGAAAACCATGCTGGAGTCACTCAAAAGGTTTCCTGCTACACGACAAAAAAAGCCTACTCTATCACTTGCAATTTTAACATGCTGTGCTTTTGTGGAGGAAAGAACTTTCCACGCTGACATCTCGATGCCACTCACATCTTTATATCTCAAAAATAAAAAACTAGAGGTCAGTTCAGGAAAGCAATTCCAGATCTGCTGCAGGCTCAAAAATGAGCTTTTGTCCCAATATTGACCAATCTTTGGGTTGACATCATTCTCGGTTTAATGCTTTAAACTGCTTCAAACTCTTGGTATAAGTTTCCCAGAAGATAAAAATAAAGATCACCATATGTGTTATGTAAGATTTAAGCTCTATCCCTCCGAATTAGATTAAACTAAAATCAAATTGACATTGTTGTTTTAGTTTTAAGTGCTCTGCTAGTGGGTTGATGTTATGAAGCATTACAATTTAAGACCAGAAAAGAAAACAGTGTTCAAACAGTTTATCTGCTTTCAGAAAGAGATGGAAAGAGGCAGAATTGCTATAATTTACTTTTAATTAAAAGCCTCCAAATTATTATTAAAGCTTGTGGAAGCTTTATGTGAGCGTGTGCCCAGTGCCAGTGGCTGAAAAACAACTGAAATCCAGGCAGAGGTCTTGCCCTCCCCCTTCCAGAGCCTCCTCAAACCTGCAGCCCTTCCCCAAACGTGTGGTTGGCGGCCGTGCCTGCACGCAGCAAAAAGAAACGCCTGTGCTTCCATAAATACAAATAAAAAAAAGAGAAAAAAAGCAATCCCTGCCAGCCCTCCACCCCCAAATGCACACATTTCTGCAGTGTAGCTCGAAACCCACAGCCCAGCTGCAGCGTCAGAAAGCTGCACCCGGAGCAGAGGGGGGTGTAGAGATACTTTTTGTTTTGAAGTGCAGCACTTAAATGGAAAGTTAGACATCCTATAGTTTTGTCCCTTTCCCATTAAGTGCAGYGTTGTTTTCCAGAACTCAAAAGAAGAGCTATTCTCAGCAATAGCCTTTCCATGGCAAGTGCTGCAGCAGAGCTCTGGAGTGCAGATTCTGACGAGCAGTGGTGAGCCTTGCTGTCAGTAGCCGATTTGCTGGCCCCTCTTCAGAGCCAAACAGGGATTTTACATCTGTGCTTTTCTCTAAAAGCAGTTAGTGGCATGAAAAGATTTGATTTGTAAATGTCTAAGGCAATAGGCTTCATCTTTACAGCGCACAGAGAAAGGAAGTGTGGAGCCCTGAATTGCACAGCTGCCTGCAGAAGAACCACTTTCTTTTCCACCATCAGCATTTATCAGACAGATGAAACAGGAATATTTCTGTGAGCATTGTCTCAAGAGCAGTACAGAATATATCTGCTACCTCCTCAAGCATGTGCAGTTTTAATGAGTTTCCACCTGCCAACAGCATCTGAAGTTCTGCAGAGTCCTTTGCCCTCCTGCTACACCTTTATTTCCACTTGTTAAAAACTTATTATTCAAGCACTCACTGTACATAGTGGGCTGAATCCACTAGATAAAGAATCACTCAATAATCACCTTCTTCTTTTTTTAAATTTTTTTTTTTAAAGCAGAAATCAATAGCCAGGTTGGATATAAGGAAAAGTTTCTTAATTGCAAGAGTGGTCTGGCATTGGAATGAGCTGTCCAAGGGAAGTGGAGGAGTCACAGCCCCTGGTTGTGCTCAGAAAATGAGTGGCTCAGAAAATGGGTGTTTGCCCCAACACCACCACGCCCACTCATCCAGCTCCCAGAGGACTTGGTGATCTTGGAGATATTTTCCAAACTTAATGATTCTGTCATTCTGTGATCACCCTTTGTATTAAGCAAGAATCAATATCAGTAATCACTCTTTGTTTTCAGAGTGTGGACATTTAAACAATTTGTGTTTGTGAAGCTCTCACATCAGGGAATGTGTGGGGTACAACGCAAAGACAACTCCAGCCCCAGTATGCACGAACTCATGGCAAATTTTAGATATCTACAGGTGAAAACAATAAAAACCTAGATAAAGAATCACCTGGAAAATTATTTATACTTAATTAAATGGCATATTTGGACAGCGTAGAGTGTTTTTAGTAGGACACATCCCTTAGCAGCTGTGAAGTTTTAAACGGAAGAGAGTTGAAGGCATTAAAATCCTCTCTTTTTGGCTCTCTGCAGATGYACCCAGTGCTCAGAGGGAGCAGTGCTCGTGCTGCTCTTGCCGCTCTCAGAGGTTCAGGCATGGGGGAAGGTGGGAATTCTGTCTGGGAAATGGCAAAGAGTATCAATCTAAACTCCAGTAACTCTCATCCTATACTGAAGTCAGTCATAGAAAACAACAAAGGGCATAAAATTACAGACAGAGCAGTATTAATAATTTAAAAAATTATTTCAGTGACGRAAATTGAAAAAAATGTATAAAAAATTAAACTGAGCTAGACAAAGAAGATAACATTTTCCTTTAATAACCCCATCTCAGATATTGATTGCTATTTTTCTTAGAAGAGTTTTGCTAGCTATCTCAAAGAAACTGTCCTTTGAGCATAAAACCAGTAGAGACCAATTAAATCACAGAACATCCTCCAGTAACTTACATTGGACAGCCAGAACTAAAATATTTTTAGTGTAGCTTAGGAAGTCAGAGCATTCTGAAATTTCATACTCTGTTTGATCTTTCTACAGATAAATGGGTAGAAGACTCAGAAGAACTAGCATTTATTTGAAAAATTGCTTTTTATATCCAGTAATAAAATATGCAAATATATAAAGTCTTTCCATTCCCCATGTTTAAGTTATCTGAACCAGTTCTCCGTGTCTTTCTTTAGATTTTAAGTCAAWTTTAATTAAATGTTTCACATCTCACGAAATCAAGAGAGACGTCTCAAAACTTCAGTCAAATATTTGAAGATAAATTTCACAGAAATACAAAACTTAAACTTGAATAAGTTACTTTTTCTGTCAAAGAAGCTTTAGGCTCCAAGTTGCTTAGAATCTTTAAAATATTCTTAGATTATGATRTTGCACAGAGTGTCCAAATTCTTTGACAGAGAGTTAGCAAGTAGGAATCAGAAATATTTATTGTTTAAGGCGGCCTCCATAATAAATTTGGACAAAAATGGATTTTTTTTTTTTTTAGAGCATATTACAAGGGTTTTTCAGTCAAGCTTTTAGGTCTGCAGTTGTCTCTCATAGCTCCAGTGTCCATTTCTGTGCTTTTGAGGGGTCAGTCAGYGTAAACTCTGAGCARTGAATATCATCTGTASTCTRCTGTGCATTAACCCATCTCTRGTTACTTTATAATTTGAAAAGATTTAAGGAATTTATAATTTGATTCTCACTGAAGAAACACGGCTAAATATTGGATGATRATRATAATAATAATAATAATAATAATCTAACTCTTTCCATAGGAGCAGCAGCAAATGATAAACCAGGTCTCCCTCTCTGGCACGGGTGACTTTGGGTGTGACACTATTAGTGGCTAATTTGTCTCCTATTGTCCAAAATCTGTCTAAATCCAGACTCCACAGGATTATGTGGATAAACGCTTTTTCTCCTACCTGAAATTTGAAAAATTCATTCTACTGTGTTTTTTCCTGAGCTTTATTCTGCTCTCCCTAATGTTTATTCTGTCAACTGCAGTCTGAGAATCTCATGGGTCCCCCACCTCTCCCTCCTGAAATATCAGACTCCTCTCAGCCCTTTTTTACTCACCTTCACATCTGCAGTCCTCTTGAATTCCCAACCTTTAACATCCCTTTCTAAAATTTCTGCAATTCCTCTCCTCCATTCCACCCCATTTCTCAGGAGCCCAGTCAACCGCCACTGCAAAAAGAAAAACTTATTTCTTTCTTGGCAGTGCTGAAAAGTCTCGAGCTCTGCCCGCACATCACAAAGGTCCTCTTATCTCCCCGGTTCTGTGCTGTCAGCACACACCACGGAATCTGAGCAACCTGAGCAAGCTYTGTATCTCCATCACAAACTGCCTCGTGTCCTTTGCTGCTGTTTGGCTCTCAAGTCAATGTTCCCAGCCCAAGGTCACAGYAGCTGTTGCTTTTTTAGACTTTACACACACTTTAGACCTTACACACAGATCCTGCCCSATTTTTCCCACCGTGTCAGCAGGGGTTTCGGAGGAACACAAGCCCCCAGCCCTTACCAAGAGCCCTCTTGCTGCACCCCTCCTTCCAGCCTGAAGCAGCTGGTGCACCCCAGGATGGCAAATTCCCAGTGCTTTCCCTTTCCTGCTTGCTCAGAGACTCTGAGGAGCCGGTTCATTGAGAGTCTGCACATGCAGGTGCTGTGTGAGAGCAGACAATATCCAGCCCCTCAGGCAAAAAAAGTCGTGAAGGGCTTGGCTTCATTAATAATGTACCTGTCCAAGAATTAGCTGGAGTTCTCAGTCTTGTAATTTAGAAAATGTGGAGGGGTTTTCATGGGGGCAGCAAAGGCAGATAAGTGCTAAATGTGGTTTCTGCAGCAATGTCTAAGTTTTCCGAAAATCAAAGGCTTAAGAGAATGAAGGGAAAGTAAAATTCAAACTAAAAATATCCCCCCCCCCMAAAAAAAAAAAAAACAACCAAACTCAAAACTATCAGTACACTACTTCCTTAGGTTAACTCTCAACTGCTTTAAATAATAAAGCTGAAATAATAAAGTAAACTGGAACAAAGCATCCCAGGGAGCGTAGCTCTGTGTGGGTGTGTGCCTGAGAGTCTAGAAAAGCCGTGCAGAACGGAGACATTCTCACAGCTGCTTGGCAAAACTGTGAGCTGGTGAGASCTGCTTGTTACTAAAAAAAGTATCAGAAAACCTTAATGATAGCCATGCTGCCATCCCCACTTCAAGTGTATGTGCTGTTGAGACAGCCAGCGAGGAATCCCACCCTAAAGAGGTAGTGTGGGACTTCATCCTCTGTGAAATGGATCCCTGCTCTCATCCCAAATGGGGTTTTTGGGAAAAACCCCAAAACCCTGAACCCCCTGCACAATCTCTGGTGTGTTTCTGTGCCAAGCAGCCTTTATTTGCATTTTCTTTTCCCAGAAAGCTCTCTGCAGCAGGATTGGAACACCCCCCGGGGAGAGCACCGCTGATTCTGCCCTCAGAGGGTTCATTTATGCCACATCATTGCTACCTTAGAAGAGGTTCCTTATTGTCCTCGGGAGAGCAGTTCAGCTGCATTACCCTGGCAATGGCTGCTTCCAAATGGATTTTCATCCTCAGGAAAAGCTGCTGMTGATGCTTTTGTTGATAAGAAAATCAGAAGACTTTTCCCAAACATTTAAGTTCTGCCGTAGGAAGAATTACTTGTCAGTGAGGAAAGTACCTGGGGAAGCGAAGCATCGTGAGCTTTTTTYCTGGGGTCACAGAGGTTTGTGTTATTGGAAGGACAAGGAACTGCAAGCTGATCACAAAATTACAACTAAAAAAACACAGCAACCCAGAGGGATAAAATTGGACATCCCGGAGCACTACTTTATCTGTTCCACATGAGCTCAAGAAATCTTAAGGATATCCTGTGCTTCAATGCTAAAAAAAAGAGTCAGCGCCAGTCACTCCTGAGAATAAGGTAGCTCAATAAATTAAGGCAACTCCAACTCAGTGTTTTATACCCAAGGGGTGTCAGACTGAGGAAGGATAGCAATTGGGTCTGTCCTTTACCTGAGTGGAATTGTGAGCGAAACTCACACTCTCACTACAGCTTGTAAGGTTATATTTGCCTTTAATTAACATTAATAAGAAAACAGGGGAAAACAGCTTCAGAAACACCAACCCCCAAAACATTCTGGTTTCAAAAATGAATGGAGAATGTTTAGTGGAATATGAATTTCCCCTACAAAGCATCATACAGACAGTTGGAATAAAAATCCCTCATTCCACTTTCATTACTAAGGCAGAAAAGCAAAGCAAATGGGAATGGCTCTGTAACCATAGCAACATTTGCCATTATTATTTTTTCAAAGAATTTCTGAGGCTCTAGAATTTGAATTCTGCATTCTGAGGATAAAGTTTGTATCAAGGAAAAGAATGGAAGAACTTTATTTGGTTGCAGGTCCTAATGGCAACTTTTAAAAAGATTTTTTTTTTTCTTAACTCTAGTTTAAAAAAGAAGTCACGTGCAAAGAGTAGGTAATATAATTGCTTCTRCTTTACTTAAATATGGTATAAGATGTATGTAACTCTCAGGAGATAGGGTATGGAAATTATGGCTGCATGAAAATATGCTAATTTAGAATGGTCAATTAAAAG
The DNA here is from genome assembly GCA_003713295.1 of Parotia lawesii. Taxonomy (NCBI): domain Eukaryota; kingdom Metazoa; phylum Chordata; class Aves; order Passeriformes; family Paradisaeidae; genus Parotia; species Parotia lawesii. Next base: position 6,009,404 of record RAHM01000020.1, on the reverse strand, counting down.
AAATTTTCAATAATGTCAGGAAGTGTGGAAAAATAGTTATGGTTTCCATACAGTATCAGCTTAATCAGAACATGTTATTTTTCATAATCATGAACACAAATTTCCTGGGTGCTGTTGCTTGCATCAAATATAAGATTCTTTCTTTCTGGCCCCTTCACCTCAGTGGGCACATTTAATCTCATGTTACATTTATTATAACTGCTTGAAAGTATTCCAATTCACAGCTCACCAATTCACCCCAGGCAAAAAGAGAGTATTTAACCCGTCCTGTCCAGTTCTGTCCGAGGCACGTGAGGGAGTGTTTGCACRGGCTGCTTCATCAGCAGGCTGCTCTTCCTGACAGTAAAATCTCCCAAAACCAGGGCAGCAACAAGCAGCTGCAGCTGAGAACCATTTTTACTTGCACAATTGCCTCTGGAAGATATTCATCCCCTCCTTGCTCCCTGTGGGCGCCCACTGCAAACAGAGCAAAGGTGAAATGATGTTTCTGAGGAACCTCTGCGGCAGACCAGGCCGTGTGGGCCCCTGGGAATCCATCTGCTGCAGTATTCACGCAGGGGCACGACTCCGCCGCCAAGATGGAGAAAAGCAAAAGCCTTTATTGCGCAG